>JASDQU010243729.1:55324-71777 GCA_032191745.1 Picea mariana | reverse complement strand
CAAAAGTAATGTAAAATATCATGCAAAACAAATTAAACGTGTAGTAATGAGAAAGGACGTTATGTACCTTGGAATGATCAAGTGGAATGATAATATAAGTCTAAATATAGGTGATGAAGGGTATAACCATGGAAAAAAATATGGGCAAAAAGGGTACAATATATGGTCCTAACAGACTGAAGGGCCTGCTGTACCCCTCGAAACTCGACCTTAAGTATGTCATACATTTCTTCCTTCTTAGCTTCTTCCTTCTCTGCGATTTCTAGCAAGGCTTCGTTTAGCACTGCAATGATGAAATTAAAATCATCGGCAGTAAGCACAGTCTTCACCTTGGTCACAATGGATTTCGACTTCTTCTGGGAAGAAAGTTTGGGGGGAGAAACCTTCTGCTTCTTGAGGAGATCGGTCTCACCTCTCGGCGTTGTTACTTCACCTTGCTTCTATTAAGGTCATGTACCTCCTCACCCCCTTGGTTAGGTGATACTGAAGCAGTATTTCCTAAGGCGTTGCTTAGGTCTTGGACCTCTTCTGTCTTCTTTGTTTTGGTGGGTCCATGTGTATCCTGCGTGGTTTCTGGGCTGTCAGGGTCAGACATCTCTACAGGGTTTGCTAGAATGAGGAGGCCTATCGACCAATCCTTAGTGATCTCCTCAAGATCCTCTTCCGTGATCTTGTAGTACTATTGCAACTGCTCCTTATGTTCATTGGCTCGTGCTGCAA
The DNA here is from genome assembly GCA_032191745.1 of Picea mariana. Classification (NCBI taxonomy): domain Eukaryota; kingdom Viridiplantae; phylum Streptophyta; class Pinopsida; order Pinales; family Pinaceae; genus Picea; species Picea mariana. Next base: position 71,057 of record JASDQU010243729.1, on the reverse strand, counting down.
GGTAGATGAAGTGCCGATTTGCGCAAAACTTCATCAGAGCTCAGAATCTCTGTAAAGTGTTCAGAGTAATGCGAGGTTCACCTTTGATGGATCTCTTCAACTGAAGGTAGTATGTATGAAAAACCGTGTTCGATTGCCACTGTTTGTTCATATCACTTGAGTACCACAACGTAGTGAACTTCACGATGAGTGGCTCAAATAGTTCGATATCTGGGAAGGTCACACCTTCCAACATCACCCATGAAATAAAGGTGATGAGGATCAGGAGCCAACTAAAGTGGAACTCATAACCCTGATCCTGCGCTTCGCGATAGTCTAGCTCAAGCTGATTGACTAGGTACTTCACCCAGTTCATCTGTAGGCCTTCTACACACTTCCTCACGAGGTCAATGATGAAGCCCATGACCTGCTTGGGTCTATTCTTTTGTACCCACTTTCCAGCTATTAACTAACATTCTAGGTGCACTGCACCATTCTGGATGGAGGCTACCTTGTAGCTTCGCATCCCCTTCTCCACATCGTTGTATGTATCCTTGATATTTTTTGCTAGTGCGCGATCTGTGGCTTTTCCTGGATAGAACTCTTGTGGATCAGGTCCTTGCATACTCAACCCTGTGATCCTATGGATCAGTGTCGGATTGAATATAATACGACGGTCTAGCCATAAATAGCCTCCATGGTAACATGATAGTAGCAGCTTGACATAAGCGTTGACTTCCTGGTGCCTTACGAAGTGTGGGATTTTCATGACATTGAGCAGGGTGGATTGTGCAAGGTTCATCGTCCACATCTAAGGGATTATATTGGAGTTCTTCCCCTTCATTCTGGTCAGGTATTTAAACGGAGTGAGTGTACTATAATTCTTGCGATATTCGAGGTTGAAATCATTGAACTTCAACGCTGTGATCTTGGCCTGCTGTGCTCGAACTTCACGTATCTCCTTCGGGAGGTACACAATAAACATGGTGTACTCGAAATCTCTTGGTACACTATCGCAACTCACCTCGCCGGCCAAAGGCGGGATGTAGTCAGGTAATATGGTCGGGATCAACTTCACATTGGCTAAGTCGTCATTGTTCTTGGTTCTCTTCTCTGCTGTCGGTTGGGATGGCCCTGATCCGTGAGCAGTCGACGGAGAGGCTTGCACTCCTATTGTCGATGACGCTTGTGTTAAAATAATGTAACCGCAAAGTGTATTCTTATTATTATTTGATATATTATTCATTAGATCAATCCCCGTTGTGGATTGATCATGTTGTCTATTGAAAAAGGACCAAATCCCCTTTTGTAGATTGGTCATAATGTATTTGTAAAAGGAAAAAGAAGAAGTCGGCCCCATAATATATCAAGAGGTCCCAAAATATAATAAAGGTGGTTATAACCACCCAGTTGGAGAATTCGGCCCTTCTAGTGAAGAGACGCTTCACACATGCCAATCTTGTATAAATAAGGAGGCTAGCGCCTCACTTAGACACACAACTCACTTGCTCATTTTGAGAGACAAGTTTCAGAATTGCAGTTAGAGAAGAAGGAGAGAGAGTGGTGCATATTTGGGAGAGGATCTTTTGTATTAGTTTGAGTTATCTCTTGGCATTGTATTGGCTATCTATAATAAGGAAGTTTTGCCAGGTTTTCTTCCCCTAGAGGGTTTCCCAGGATAGATGCTGCGTCTCTTGTGATTGTGTATTTATTAGTGATCTTGTGTTATGCTATTGTTATATATTGAAATGCAAAGAACTATAATAATGGATTAAACATTAACATGGTATCAGAGCCAAGCTGAAGAGAGCATCTTTCATAAGAGAAAAGTGAAAAACGTCACTGTTACTGTACATGAAAATTAGGGATTTTTTTTAGCCCTAAAACCTAGAAAAGTGCGCCCTCCCCCAAGGATCATTTTTGCACCTTCAATGCACCTTTTCAGTGGCTAGATCTCCTGGAAAGTGAAACCCTAGTTTCACAAAGTACCATAAAACCAAAAAACCAGAGTACCAGAAGTACCAGAAAACCAGAAGCACCAGTCCATAAATCTGCAGATCAAGTTTGAGGGGGTAAAAGTTGGATTTTCAAAATTCTGAGTGCACCATCTTACTTGCCTCAGCTCAGCACATCTATCCCCTGGATCAGAATTTCAAAATTCAAAGTTTGAAAAATTAGGGTTTCCTCATAAAACCCTAAGTTGCAGTTGCAGTTGTAGTCTCAGAACCAGTTGCAGTTGCATCCGTACTACCAGTTTCTGTCACCCTTGAAGTTTTTAAAGAGTTGGTAATGATTATCGCTGCTTCCAGATGGTGCATCCACCTGCAAATGCTATCAGAGGTATGTAATCACATATGTTTAAATGGTTAAACTTTAAAGAGTATTTGCAGGAGAAGGGATCTCTTGCCATAGATCCAAAAGGATCTCAAGATCCAACACATTCAAAGGAATGATGCAACCTAGGTGTGATTATTTTGATATGCATCCATTTGTTGTATTGATCAATGTTGCATGTTGTAGCTATGACCTTCATTCTAACCTTTTCTGAGTCAAGGTATTAGATGGATTAAAAGTTGATATCATAGAACTTATCCTCTAACCTAACCTTCTGTCAAGATAGCGTATTGTCTTAGTACAGAAGACAGGTTGAAGAAAGTACTCATCATCTTGAGTGAAGGAGACTCGGAAGAAAAGAAAGCACTCATTCCCGAGGACAAGGCTCAAGGTTTGATTAATCAAGTTAATAAGATTCAAAGGTACACATGACAAGTTGGTGACTATAGTTGAGATAACAGTCCTTGTAAAGTATCATACTTGATAGCATGTGAGCATATAAAGGTAAATGCTTAACGTAACCATTTGTCTGATACAACTAACACCTACTCTTGGAAGAATCTTGTGTGTTAGTTCCAGGTTGCCATGGAGGAATGTTTGATCACAACACTATGAGAGTGTTGACCTCATTTTGTATTGTATTCCTTACCTTTAAATCTTGCTTCAGACAAGTTACAAGTGATAGCTCTAACGGAGCTACTATGATGATTGTTCATGCTATTGCTTTATATTATCAAAAGGATATTATTCTTGCTTGCTTTTTTGTTAACCTTGCTCCAGGTCACAGGTAATAACCTTGAGGAAGCTATAGTGAAGGTTGCAGAAGGCAATGTGCTAAAGGAGAGACCATAAATGAAGCAATCATCATTGGAAAAGAAGAAGGTGGATTGCATAAGATAAAGGGTCATTCAAAAGCTGCCATGACCCACGCCATTGAGAATCCATGTGAACTTTGGCACAAAATATTAGCTCACATTAACTACAAGGTGCTACCATACACATGCAAAGCAGTCAAAGTTTTACCAGACCTCAAGGTTGACCATGAAGTCATATGCAATGGATGTGCACAAAGGAAGAACATCAAGAACCCTTTTTCGAAGAGAGACAACAAAGCATAAGGAGTCCTAGAACTCACCAATTCAGATGTGTGTGGCCCAATTCCATCGTCCTCCATGAGTGGGTATGTATACTATGTATCATTCATTGATGATTATTATCATAAGACCTAGGTATATTTTTTGAAATCTAAAAATGAAGTGTTCAGCAAGTTCAAGGAATTCAAAGCCTTGATAGAGAATCTTTCTGAAAGAAATATTAAGATACTCAGGTCAGATAATGGAGGAGAATATACCTCAAAAGAGTTTGTGAACTTCTACAAAGATGTTGGGATTAAGAGGGAACTCACTACTCCCTATAATCCCCAACAAAATGGTATAGCTGAACAAAAGAATAGAATGATAATGGAAGCTGTGAAGACTATGATTCATGATCAAGATATTCATATGTTCTTATGGGCAGAAGAAACAATGGCAACTGTATATGTGCAGAACCAATTATCTCATAGTGCACTTGGGCTCAAGACCCCAGAAGATATGTTCACTGGAAAGAAGCCAGAGGTAAGATATGTTCACTGGAAAGAAGATAGAGGTAAGCCATCTCAAAATATTTGGCTACCCAGTATTTATTCATATACCGAAAGAGAAGAGAAACAAGTTGGAACATTCAGGAAAGAAGGGAATATTTGTGGGATACTGTGAGGTCTGCAAGGCCTTCAAAATCTATATACCAGGTCACTGTCACATTGAGATCAGTAGGGATGTGACCTTTGATGAAGATGTGTCGCTTAAGAAATCAAGAAAATGCCAGCTTGAAGAGGTATATGAAGAGGAACCCGTAATCCCTAGAGTTACAGAATCAACGAGGGAGGTTCCCAGAGCTGCTGAACCAGTAAGGGAAGTCATGACTTCCCCTAATGAGGAAATTCTAGAAGATCATGACATAGTAGAGTTTCAAGAACCTCCTTAGATGACGATCCTCCATAAAAGAAAGTCAGCTTGAGCTAGAGAGCTTATTCAAGATGGAGAGAAGTATGGTGTTCCCGAAGGAACCACGAGACATGTGAAGAGACCTAAGCCATTCTCTAGTTATACGGCTTTAATGTGTGATCTCCTAGAAAAGGAGCCTACCTGCTTTAAAGAATCCATTCATAAGAAAGAATGGGCAGATGCCATGACAAAAGAATACCAATCCATAATAAAGAATGATGTATGGGAAATAGTTCCCAGACCAAATAGCAAGGATGTGGTATCGTCCAGATGGCTCTTCAAAATAAAACATGCTGCTGATGGAGGTATTGAGAAGTATAAAGAAAGATTTGTCGCTCGTGGATTTTCTCAAAAGGAAAGCATTGACTATGAAGAGACATTCGCCCCTATAGCCATATACACTTCGATCAGAACCATCATAGCTCTTGCAACTAATATGAAGTGGAAGCTGCACCATATGGATGTAAAGACAACTTTCCTAAATGGTATCATTGAAGAGGAAGTGTATATAGAGAAACCTCAAGGAATTGAAGTTGAAGACAGGAAGTCTCATGTCTGCAAATTGAAGAAAGACTTATACGGATTGAAACAAGCTCCTAGAGCTTGGTATGGCTATATAGACAATTTCTTGACAAGCTTAGGCTTTACCAAGAGTAAATAAGACTCTAACCTCTACTTCAAAGTCATGAACGATGAGATAGTAATATTACTGTTATATGTGGATGACTTATTCTTAACTGGAGAAGAAAAGCTCATCACTGAATGTAAGAAGAGACTTGCCTAAGAATTTGAAATGAAATACCTTGGCCTAGTGCATTATTTCTTAGGTCTTGAGTTATGGCAGAGTCTTGAGAGGATCTTCCTTAACCAAGGGAAGTATACAGTCGAAATCCTAAAGAGATTCGACATGTTGGAGTGCAAGTCCATGGATACACCCATGGAAGTGAAGCTGAAGCTATGGGTCGACACTTCGTCAGAGTTGATTGATGACACACTGTACATACAGATTATTGGATCGCTAATGTACCTGACGAACACCAGACCAAACATTTGTTTTGTCGTGAACACCTTGATTCAGTTTCTGGTAGAACCCAGACATGTTCACCTAGTGGCTACAAAACATGTGATGAGGTACCTTAAGGGTACAATAGATTGTGGTCTCAACTATGATGGAGATCATGATTTCACATTGAGTGGATATACTGATGCAGATTGGGAAAGACGTGTTTCTGACAGGAAAATCACTTCAGGATGCTGTTTCAGTTTGGGATTAGCCATGATCTCATGGCAGAGTAGGAAGCAATCTAGCATTTCTCTCAGCAAAGTGGAAGCAGAATACATTGCTGCATGTTCTGCCAGCTACGAAGCTATATGGCTTCGAAAGTTGTTGACCGACCTATTTGACTTAGAGATGAAAGCAACCATGATCCTATGTGACAATCAGAGCTGCATAAAGATGACAGAGAATCCTGTATTACATGACAGGTCGAAGCACATAGAGATCTGATATCATTACATCCATGACATGGTGCAGAGAGGAGCCTTAAAGCTCCAGTACATTAGCACGGATGAACAAATTGCTGATGTGTTGACCAAGCCTCTATCTCGTATAAAGTTTGAGCACTTTCGAGATAAGCTTGGTATAGTTCGAAAGGACCTTCCTTGAAAGGGGGAGTAGTTGCTGTGATGAGACATCTCTTGCTTTTGACCTGACGGTTGTGACGTAAAGCAAGATGATGTGATGTGACTAGTACTGTGCTTCTGGCTGGATAGCTATGACGTAAAGATAGTCTAGTATCTTGCTTCCAACCTGATGGTTGTGACGTAAAGTAGGATGAATACCTTGCTTCCGACCTGATGGTTGTGATGTAAATCAAGATGATGTGATGAGACTAGTATTGATCTTCTAATTGGATAGCTGTGACATAAAGCTAGTCTAGTATCCTGCTTCCAACCTGATGGTTGTGACGTAAAGCAAGATGATGTGATGAGACTAGCACTGAGATTCCGTCTAGATAGATATGATGTAAATCCAATCTAGTATCCTGATTCCAACTTGATTGTTGTGACATAAAGCAGGACGAGTATCTTGCTTCCAACTTGAGTGTTGTGACGTAAAGCAAGACGTTGAGATGAGACTAGTATTGTGCTTCCAACTTGAGAAGCTGTGATGTAAAGCCAATATAGTATCTTGCTTCTAGCTTGAGTGCTGTGACATAAAGCAAGACGAGTATTGAGTTTCCAACCTTACAACTATGATGTAAATCTAGTCCTGTTTTATGATGAGCCAACCTCATGCTGTGATGATGATGATGATGTAGTAGTTTTATACTAATACATATTGATGCAGATGATGATTGCATTCCTTTGAGAATGACGATGCTGCCGATGAAGAAAAATTCTGATGATTTATAGATACACCAGTCAGTGTTCCAAGATGATATTGATGATGCTGTCCTCTCACCCACTTGATGCTGTTGATGATGTTGTTCTCTCTCTCTCGCCTGATGCTGTTGAAGAATACCCTTCTTGTTAAGGGGGAGTGTTAAAATAATTTAACTGCAAAGTGTATTCTTATTATTATTTGATATATTATTCATTGGATCAATCCCCATTGTGGATTGATCATGTCAACTATTGTAAAAGGACCAAATCCCTTTTTGCGGATTGGTCATAATGTAATTGTAAAAGGCAAAAGAAGAAGTCGGCCCCAAAATATATCAAGAGGCCCCGAAATATAATAAAGGTGGTTATAACCACCCAGTTGGAGAAGTCAGCCCTGCCAGTGAAGAGACACTTCACACATGCCAGTCTTGTATAAATAAGGAGGCTAGTGACTCACTTAGACACACAACTCACTTGCTCATTTTGAGAGACAAGTTTCAGAATTGCGGTTAGAGAAGAAGGAGAGAGAGTGGCACATATTTGGGAGAGGATCTTCTGTATTAGTTTGATTTATCTCTTGGCATTGTATTGGCTATCTATAATAAGGAAGTTTTGCTGGGTATTCTTCCCCTAGAGGGTTTCCCAGGATAAATGCTATGTCTCTTGTGATTGTGTATTTCTCAGTGATATTGTGTTATGCTATTGTTATATATTGAAATGCAAAGAACTATAATAATGGCTTAAACATTAACAACTTGTATACTTGCAGACATCGACATTACTCTTTTGGTCATGAGGTTGATGAGAAATTCCTTGCCAATATTCTTTGCAGCGCTGAACTCATCTGACATACACTCTCAGGGTTGAAAATCTTGGGTTCGAAGAGCAATCTATCAATGTAGTGGGATAGATGGCAAGAGCGCAATGATCACTGTGCGAGAATCAACTAATCTGCGGGCTCAAATTCATGGTTAGCAAAAGTGTTCTTGGTGCATGGCGTGACGAGATAAATAGATAACTTGGAAACATATATCTCCAATGGACGAGAAGCCTTCATTAACTCAGTTCTATCCGTTACGGCACGGTCCCAATGGTTTGGTGGCGAGATGTCTAACCATAAATGCCTTTCTTCCCGTTCGGGTTGTCGGTTTAACAGTTATACTATTCCTAACAGCTATATTGCTTCACCATGGCAAAGTGCCATGTGATGCTGTTCTGATATCCTGACGAAGTTCCAATTTTGCAAATTTCCCTTCTGCGAAGTTCCTTCTGGAACTTTCCGTAACTTTTTGGTCTTAGCTCTCTTCTTACTTAGTTTTTGGGCCTTCGTTCCAGTGAGCTTCGTCTTGGTATTCCTTTTTCCATTTTGATTCTTATCTTCTTTCGGCAGAGTAACTTCACGCTATTGAGGTTCCTTCCTAGAAATCAAGGGTAATACTTCATCTGTATCTGGAATAGGTACTTCAGTCTTATGTGGGTCTTCTAATGTTCTTCGAACTTCGACATCTAAATCTTTGGTTTGAAATAGCTTCATCTGGTTCTCCTGTTCTTCAATAAAGTGTGCAATCCTCCTACCCATGAAATCTTTCAACTCTTGCTTCTTTTGTTCTAAGACTTCTTCTTCTTTCCTTCTGGCCTGATCTTTCTCAATCCAAGGTTTTCCTAGTAACATAGCAAATGGAGCGCTGTCCTCAATAAATTTAACAGCTTGAAATTATTCCTCTGTCGAAGTTCCATTGGAACTCATAGATATCTGGGTGAGATTTCCACATAAGTTTATCAACTTTCCTTTGAATAATCCTATTCCTCCCAATGACGGAATCATAACAGACTTTCCTAATTCCAAGTTCTTTCTGTCATAATATTCACCTGTGTTTCTTCATCCAGAACACAGTCAATGTCGAAGTCTCCTATTCTTGCTTCTATGCATTCTTTTTCTTTGAAGATCTCTGACAAGATGACATATAAGTGGTCATTCAAGGTTTATTTCACATGTAGTAATACTTTCTCTGATTCTTTATGGGGTTTTGTCCTGGTTTCAGTTGCTTGACCTTTCTCATGGTATTCTTGTCTCATATTCATCGTTTCAACCTTAGCAATCATTCTAGGGCAATTTAAAACTTCATGATTCATAACTTTACAACAAAGACAACTAGGTCTTCTTCCAGGGCATTCCTTAGCAAGATGTCCTGGTTTTATGCAAATGTAACAAAGAGTTAATCCTCTCTTTCTCTTAAATGATCCCCAACCTTTTCTGTACTACGCGCTAGGATTATAGTAGCTAACCTGCAATTTTTTTTTCTAGGATGCTGCATCCATCTGTTAGTCCAAACAATCTCTCTATGCATAGGTATAACATATCTTTCACTATTCTTATCAGATCTACTCATATCAAATCTTCTTTCATCTATCAGTGCCCTAGTTTTCAAGCTAGGACAAATTTCATCAAACATACCTATATCCATACTCTAGAAACAAAAATTGCCACTTATCTTACTTCTACAGAGCACAAAGCTCCCAGATCTAAAACTTTTCACTATTCTTACCTTTATCAAAGCACATAAATTGCATATCTTACGTCTTTTCTTCAGATCTGACCCTTCTTGGAACAGAGATTCATAGATCAAGTAGATTACTGCTGTTAGCGATAAAAAATGCACTGACATTTTTGAAAGAATGATGCCTAATCTTGTAGGGAATATTTGACTAGCTTATTAGGCTCCAAATTCATATTTGAAAGCACCATTGGAAATATTAGGATTTCTATATGTCGATCGACTATTCAAGCATGCAAAACGGACTCTCCATGACTGAGAAATTTGATTTTGAAAAAATCTGCGCTTTCACCAGCTAGCCTGTCTTGAATTTTTCTAGTTAGTTGGTGAAAGCTCCGCCTTTCACCAGCTAAGGAGTGGATTTTCGGGTAAATTAGCTGGTGAAAGCCTTTCACGGCCAGAATAGCCGAATTTTTGCCCAGATCGTAAATTTTTGCATGAGAATGAATTGAAACCTCTTCTAAGGCTTTATTAATGAATTATCAAATCTATCTAATCAACCACTTTTGGAAAATGAAGAGAAGAAAAGGTGTACAAATGTCATTTACCATCTTTAAAAGAGGCAGAATTTCAGGGTTTTGGGAGCCACATCACATAATTCGAATTTCATTATCATATTATCAAACCAGAGAGCCTTGGGAGGCTGAGCTACACATCATCAGATTTCAACCACATTTTGAGGGCCAACAGATAAAGATTTACCTTATTTTGAGGATCTATTCCTATTCCATTGTAAATACCGTTTGTTTACTATTTCTAGAAATTCAGATCCATAGTTTTAGGATCTGATAACTAAATTGTTAAGCTATAAAGCTACAAAAGGAAGATGAATGAGGGGTTCAATTTTGGAGACACTTTTTGGCTATGTAACTTGGGCATTATTTTGCTATATGAATCACAGTTTTCTTTGGTCATTATATATCAGTCTATCCACATTTTCCACTATTCTGTATTTAGTTCTATTAAGCTCAGTTGTTCAGAATTGTCATCTTCTAATATAACTCATGAATACAAATTAGATCTTCTTACATTCTTGTATGACCCTGCAGATTTGTACTTGGTTATCTTGAATGTCATTCTTCATATCTTGATTATTTTTGCTGTAACTGATATCTAGTTTCTCGAAGCATTGGTTTATTTAGAGGCATGATATGTTATCTTCTTGCTTAGCCATCCTAAGTTATCCCATTGATCCACACTTTGATTATTTATAATTTCTTAAGTTACCAAGCATTCTTAGCATACAACCCTAAGGAGTTTCTTGGAGTGATAACAAATTGGCGCCGTTGCCAGGGAAACGAGTTCAGAAGCTCAGCTTCCTTGGGAGAACGACAAATCAGATCTAGTTCTTGATGATAGACAAGGAGTAGACACTATCAGGTTGTACATCATCTATCTGGCGACTCCATGAAGGACGAATTCGGTGGCGACTCCACTGTTCTGAAATTCGTTGGTGACCCCACTGGTATGAAATGAACAAGATCTTATCTAAGAGGTATGCATTCTACAATTTTTCAAAGATTGTTGGTTTCCCTAATCCAGTGCCTAGTAGAGATGAATGGGAAAATAGCCTTCCCAGATTTCGAGGAGAAGAATGGGAAGTGCCAGCTGAACATTTGTTGGACTTTCATGATTACATGCATCGGTTGCAAGTTGTGCATGAGGATGTTCAGATCCGGCTCTTCTGTTTCTCATTAGAGGGAATTGCTCGTGATTGGTACCGATCTCTGCCTTATTCTAGTATAAACTCTTTAGAAGATTTTCATGCTGCTTTTCATGTGTTTTGTAAAGACCATTTTCCAAATGATGTTCTCTATCCTGAATGCTGTCATGAATTTCATTTATTGACTAAAGACTCGAATGTTAATGAAGAGTATGCTGTTACCGAGAATACTCTTCGTTATCAAGAGATTGATGATTCACATTATGATAAACATTGTGATGCTTTAAATAGTGTATTAAATGCATCTTTTAAAGATGATTGTGATGATGATTCGATTATCCATTTTGAAAATTTGAAAAATGATGAGCAAAGTAACATACCAGCAGGAGATAATTTCAGATCTACAGCAAATACTAAGGGAAGCCTTGAGTTTCAAGATTTATAGAGACTGGAAATTTGCAGCAGACATGAAGAGGGTGAAGAAGAGTAGAAAGAATTAGATCAGCAGTACATCATGCATGTTTCTTTGATCGAGGTTGAGCAGTTTACAGTTAACGTGAAAATCAGTGAAAGCCATCGGCATCATCATGTCAATCTTCAGTCGGAATAGCTGCTTAAAGAGGTATTCCTTGACGTTTTTAATGACCCTATTGCCGATTATTTGGAATTTATGAACAACATAAATGTCAAAATATTTCTTTCAGAAGAAGGATGGTTCTGTCATCCTTTTAAAATGCATTTTTGCATTCTAGGCATTCCTTTACTTTTTGGGTTCAGATCAAGGAGGTTATCAGTAAATCATTCCCTGACATGGCTTCATTGGAAGCATGAATTCACTTAATAAGAGCCAGTACAGTTGGTTAAAAAGTAGTAGGCAAGAAAATAATCTCCCCATACGAGCAGTTAGATCCTTTCAATTATTGGTTGTTGAATAAACAGACAGTCTACAGGCAGGTTTCAAGTTTTCAGGCTACAGGCTTAGCAGGATGGAACAGTTCATTGTGACTATATTCATTGGATTGAAATACTATGTCATGATATCATTGTACACATCCCACACCATATTTCACATGAGATTCCAAGTTGCAGGTTGTGGCTAGCTCATGAATACTTGAGATTATACATGGCAACATAAAATGTTTATTTCTGTGCTATTTGACCAAGACAGAACTTTTCATTAGTGCAGAAGGTGAAATTATAACCAGTTAGCTGGTGAAAAGCAGAACTTTCACCATCTAACTAGCAGATCATAAGGTGAATTAGCTGGTGAAACCTGAGATAGGCAGCAAAGGTGTATTTTTGCTCAGATCGAAGTTTTACTCAGCCAAATCTCTTGAAAACTCTTTCTAAAGATAGATATTGATTATAATGTCCAATCTAAGATCCACTTTTTGGTACAAAGTAGTTGGAGGAGGTTTTCAAGTTGATTTGGCACCTATTTTGGGGGCATTGAATTAGGGTTTTTTCCAAACTTGGAAAATTCGAGTTCCATCTTCTTCAAGAGTCATTAAACAGCCTTAGAAGGCTTATCTGCACAACATCAAAAAATTCGTGGAGATTTTGGGACTAAAGGTTAAATATGGTCAACTAAATTTTCAGCATATAATATGGTGTTTACTGCAAAGGAGCACACTGGAGGATAGGTTTTCTGAAAACAGCTAGGCTATATCCGGTGCTTCGATAGCTATGGAATGCTTCCTCAACAAGAAACGATGACCATACCAATTATAGGAGAAACAAACGATGATGGAGTATTCATGGTGGAGCTTTCTTCCAATATTTTTCTATCTGCTGATCAATTGAACTAGTGTTTAGTGAGGCCGTGAAATAGCCCTTACGAGTCGTGCAGGATTCCCTCAAAATCTGCACCATCAAAGCTCACGCTCCAGTCGTATTCCAATGGAATTCTCATGTACAGTGCAGTATCTTTCAGCTACTGCCCCAAAACTGTACAGCTTGTTACAGGGAAGATTCCTTTCCAAAGATTAAAGGTCAAGCAACGGCTAAGAAAGTGGATCAAAGGGACAAGATACAAGATCAGTTCCAAGTGGAACATCCCCTTCCGATTATATAATTTGATGATCTCCAATCGAATTTCCCAATAAGAAACAGGTCCAATGGGAAACGATCAGTGATAAGCGTCGTCGCTATGATGCATCCTCAATTTGTACTGTTCGGAGACTCCATCACTGAACAGTTGTTTTAGGCCGGGTGGATGGGGATTAGATCTTGCTAATTGTTACTCTCGTCGGGCCGATATTGTTTTGCGGGGATACAGTGGGTACAATAAACGATGGGCTCTGTTACTTCTCGACAAGATCTTCCCCCTCAATTGCTCGGACTTGATGCTGGTAGTGCTAATCACACCTCCTCCCATTGATGAAAATGGTCACAGGGAGTATGCAAGAGCTATCTATGGAGAGAATGCTGTGATGTCATATTTGAGTTGGAATAGAATTAATGTTTCATTATTCTATGCATCAAGTTCGGGTATTGGTTATCAGATCAAACAACCCGAAAGTTCCTCATACAGGCACACAATTACAACTCCAGATTCATTCAAGTGGCAAGCGATGGTCGAAATCCTGGTTTTGTGATCAACATTCAAATAATTATTGGCTCAAGACTCGTTACAGGTTAGTCAAGTCACAGTTCTTCTTTAGTCTCGGCCGAAATTGACTGAAGTCTTACCTATATTCTCTTTGTATTTAAGATTTTATTTACAATTGAACTCCAAGTCTTGCTAAAAAACCGTTGAGTTTGTTCTCAAATACACACTGATTAATTAGCTCGAGTCAAAAGTCCTCAATTGAACTGTCAATTATCTCTTTGAATGTTGAGTTAATTCATAGCTGAAACCCTGATTCATGTCAATCACCTAAAATCACTCTATTTGCTGAGTCACAGTCTGTTGTTAAGTCATACCATTAAACTTGACATATACTCCTTGATTCGAGTCTTTCTTAAATGTCTCATGCCGTTGGTGAACTAGAAGACTATTAATAAAGTTATACTTTCGTGCTGAGTCACACTCTTTGACTCAAGATCCATCTGTTCATCAATTACACGCATAATCCCTGGGTTTGAGGGACACATCAACAGTTAATTATGGCAAAGTCAGGATCTGCTTTGAGGGCTGAGGTTGATGGTGTTTGGTACTTGGAGGCACATCCAGAGGTAGCAGAGCATTTCAAACAGGTAGGGGTATTCACCTATTGTGAGAAACTTGCTAGCTTTCATCAACAGGTAGCAGAATCTTTTGCAACTGTATATGATGGAAGGTCTGCCAAAATAGGGAAGGAAGAATTCATCACTGATGAAGCATCTATAGCAGAGTTTACAGGTCTGCCAAGAACTGGAGAGTGCTGGTTCAAATCCACAATGCCATCAAATATAGAGTTCAGATCTTATTTGTTTCCCATTCACAAAGACTTGATTTGGAAGAAGGACATTCCAATGTCCTTTCTGGAACCTCAGTGGCAGGCATTGCTGAAAGCAATTTTTGTATATATCACTTGTCAGGGGCGCTACAACAGGGTAATGTTTTATCATTTTAAACTTCTAAATCATTTCACAGGCAAAGAACCTATAAACCTGGCTTACTTCTTTCACAAAACCCTTATGAAGATGGTAATACAAGTGAAGGTCAAACCAACAAAGGTTGCTAACAGATTATCTCATCAGGGGCTCATTACCCTTCTTGTTAAAGAAACTCTGAAGAAGAAACAAGTGGACTGGGGATTTTTCCTCTTTTGGAACGAATTTCAAATAGAGGGACCACCAGAAGAAGAGGCTAAAAATACCAGTGGCAGAAGGACAGTCACACCTAAGTCCAGTAAGAGAGAGAGGAGCTTCGTCTAGCAAGCCCCGAGGTCTTTGTACTCTTGCAGGTAATCGAGATTCATCAAATTTTGATTTTTGGGTAAGTTTCTGTTTTCGGTGGTTTAGGCGAGCCTGTGTGTGCTCATTAACCACCGAAATAGAGTACTTTCGGTGGATAAGGTGCCAAATTCTAGATACAGTTAACCACTGAAAGCTGTTTTAACCAGATCACTCAAAATTTTGCCCAAATTCCACATTTCTAGGATATATCTGGCACGTGATATCTTTGAGTCTTGAAAGCAAAAAATTGAAGATAAATCCTTAAGATGCTTGTGATATAATTTGTTCAAGATTGAGGGAACAATATGCAGATTTTAATTTAGCAAAAGACAAGTGGCAACAACTCCGAAGATGAGTGGCAGAGTTTTCAGAAACAAAATTTTAAGGGATCTTGTAAATAGCAAAAGACATAAATGCAGGTTATAAACATTGCTGGGACTGAAAAGGATGAATGAATCCATGGACCAATACTAAAGGTACAAGGTCTGCTAGGTTCTTGGAGACCTCACAGGGAGGTATCCATCCCAGTTGGAGCCAGATGTTAGTGATAAAAAATGCACTGGCATTTTTGAAAGAATGATGCCTAATATTGTAGGGAATATTTCACTAGCTTCCTGGGCTCCAAATGAAGATTTGAAAGCACCATTGGAAATATTAGGATTTCTAGATGTCGATCGACTATTCAAGCATGAAAAACAGACTCTCCATGACTGAGAAATTTTATTTTGAAAAAATCTGTGCTTTCACCAGCTAACCCGTCTTGAATTTTTCTAGTTAGCTGGTGAAAGCTTCGCCTTTCACCAGCTAAGGAGAAGATTTTTGGGTAAATTAGCTGGTGAAAGCCTGTCACGGCCAGAATAGCTGAATTTTTTCCCAGATCGTAAATTTTT
>JASDQU010243729.1:29402-54550 GCA_032191745.1 Picea mariana | reverse complement strand
TATAATTTCTTAAGTTACCAAGCATTCTTAGCCTACAACCCTAAGGAGTTTCTTGGAGTGATAACAACTGCGCACTAGAGCGATAGATCTACACACAGAGCTTTTACAATTTCAGGTTGGATCTTCACACAAAGCTTCTTCTTCCTCAGTTCCCAAAAATCACAGTTTTAGGTCCTGACAACAGAACCATTTGTTGGCACAGGGGCAGACCTAGGGTTCAACGCTACAACAACGCACCAACAAAACCCTAACTACTGACCCTTTCAAAAACACCCGCGAAGCAGATGAAGTCTCACCCAAGGTAGGGGCAGGGGTGGTTGCAAGAATCAGATGTATGCAACCTTAGCTGGGACACAGATCTATGATTCATACACTTAATAGAGCACTTAGCAGTCAACATTCATCAATATTCAGTTCTTAGTAACAACACAAACAAACCCTAATTACAAAGCATCGTAGTATTTAACCAGATCCAACATCTAATAACACTTAGCATGAAAGGAACTCATTAGATCCAATAGATTCAAGCACTAAGCATACTCACATAGGTCATATCTAGCATTCATTCACCTTATTAAGCATAAAGAAACAATAGATCTATCTAACATTCATAAAGCACTAAGAAAATCACACAGAAACACATCAATACATTACACCAAGCAGAGAAACACAACATATACATGGTTCACCCCCACCCCGGGGCTACGCCCACCTACTCTTCTTCTCTTCTATTATCTTCTGTCAATCAGTTACATGCAAAGAGACTCAAAAACCCTACTCCGCATAGGATAGAATATATACACACTCTACTAGATCCTCCTTCCCCGAGATAGGTCACAACATAAATCCTTCTTACAACTACTTTCACTTAGCTCTGCAAGTCCTACACAACATGCACAAAAGCAATCTCTATTCAACACTTAGCACTTTTGATCACATAGATTGAACTTGTAGCCCTTTACTTACTTTGCCTAGATACTTATTTATACATTACAAAAGTGGGCCTAAGCATGGGTAAACCTATGGGCCGACATTCCCATACCTGTTACATAATCCCAAAACCCAAAAAGGCCTAAAAAAGGGGTCGAGATCCCACGATATCCACTTTGTCTTGTGCTCCGTCTTCGACATCCTATCGAACTCCCAAAAATAGGTCAATTATGACCAAGTATCCTCAAAATTTGGTCAAGGGCCAACACATACCATCTGGAGGTCGCAACTCCTATAGAAAAAATATAATATCTTTGTACCTGGTGCATTCTGTTAATGGAGGGCTGTCCCGAGGACTTTTATCAAACGTTTAAGCCTCCTGGTTTTCTGAGAAAGTGCTGATGAAGTTAACCCCCAAAGATTTACAATTAGATTCAATAAACAACTTGGCTAAACCTTGGCCTTTAAATAGCTTGGCGGGTTTTATTTCGAGATCAAATTCGAGGATTTTTTCAATCCACTTGATCCTTCTCCCGTCTATGTCAGGATGAATGAGAATGTCCTTCACAGAAGCTGAAGGAACATACACACTGATTTTTGAATGCATAATATAGACTCTGAAATATTTGAGATCTTTCACCAAGGCATAGGCCTGCTTCTGCATGATGTCATATCTGATCTCTGCATCCCTCAATGCTCTGCTGAAAAAGGAAATAGGATACTCAAGCCCTTCAACATTCTTCTGCAATAAAACAAGTGCCACTGTATCAAAAGAAGCGAAGGAAGAAAATAGAAAATCCTTGGAATAATCGAGACTGATTAGTACAGGTGCCTCGGTCAGTGCCTTTTTGATTTGGTTGAAGGATTCATTGGGCTCAACAGTCCATTTTACTTCGTTCCCCTTCCTGAGCATGGCTGTGATATGCTTCACCAATTCAACAAAATTTGAAACAAACCTTCTTAAGAAATTGTTTTTTCCTAGGAAGGACTAAATTTCTTTCTTGGATCTGGGAAGTGAGAAGGCTTGAATAGATTATACCCTACTTGAATCAATCCTGACCCCCTCAACTGATACAATGTGTCCCAACAATTTTCCTTCCTGCATGGAAAATAAAGACTTCTTGGGATTTAGGGAGAGACCAAACCTTCTGCATTTCGAGAAGACTTTCCTCAGATGTTGACAATGTTCTTTATCAGATTTGGAGAAGACTGTTATGTCATCCAGATAAATGACCACGAATTTATCTCTTTCTCCAATGAAGGCTATGTCCATGGCTCGCTGAAAGGTTGCTCCTGCGTTCATCAATCCAAAGGGAATTTTGGCATACATGAATGTACCCCAAGGAGTGGCGAAGGCCGTCTTTTCTCTATCTCCAGGGAGGATAGATATCTGATTGTAGCTAGAAAATCCATCAATCATGGAGATCCTGGATGCATCTATCACCCTCTGCAATATGTGTTCCATCTTTAGCAAAGGCTAATTGTCCTTCTTAGAGCTTCTGTTCAGATTTCTGAAATCAACACACAGTCTGATTTCTCCATTTTTCTTTCTCACTGGGACCAGGTTGGCTATCCATTCAAAATATCTCAAAGTGACAATGATTTGGGCATCCAACAACTTTTTTACCTCCTTCTCCATAATAGGAAACAACATAGGATTTATTTGCCTTAATTTCTGCCTAAACGGTTTGGCCTCCTCCTTCAATGGGATCTTATTCTCAATAACGTTGGTGTCATATGTTCTGAGGTCTTCATAGGTCCATGCAAACACATCAACAAATTATTTTAATAACTCAGCATACTCGGCCCTCTACTCCTTTGACAAGCTACTTGACAACTTGACAAACTTTGGATTCCCCTCTATGCCAATGTTACACTCAGCTACATCAATATCCTCATTTGGAACCTTACCTTTTACTGCCACATCGTTCCCATTGAACAATCTTTCTAAAGTAACTAGTCCCTTTGGAATGCGATTGATAGGCAGCTGAACAATATGGTGATTAGCAATTTTATTCAAAAATACTTCAGGGGGAGGTTCATCCTCAGAATCATGCTCTTGATCAATGTGTAATGCAGAGAACTCATCAACCGACTCAATAAATCTCATGATTTCAAGATCATCCTCGAACACCTTCCAATTCTTGATATTATCAGGTACATAGGGCCTATATCTAATCTCAACATCATACCTAAGATTAGGTGGTAGTGGGATCCTGAACTGGCTTGCTGAGACAACCAGAGAATTGGCCATGACATTTTCTTCTCTGGGAACAAATGAAATGTTGAAAGCCAAGAAAAAACTGTCAATCAGGTCCCACACTTCATTTCTTTAACTTCTGAGCCAAGGGTGCTTGGCCTGATAAGACTTTCTAATCTGTTGGCAGCTGGACAATCAACTCAACATCCCCGAACACAGATATCTCTTCAATTCCCATATCTTTTTCAACCCTCATACCTAAAACTAGAGCTTCATATTCTGCCACATTATTGGTAGTTTCAAACTCTAACTTGTATGACAGGGATATGGTTTCTTGGCAAGGTGACATGAAAACCACTCCGGAACCAACACCTTCCCTAGAAGAGGCTCCGTCGAAGAACATATTCCACACATAAGTAGTTGGGGGAGGTATTTCACGAAAATAAATGGGTTTCTTTCTTATTTCAAGAGGAGCTTTAGAGGCATCGGTGAGCTGCAATAAGTTGGATCCTAAATCAATATCAAGGGAAAAGATAGGATGATTGGTGAGTTCTGCTTCATCATTGATAATGTAGGCCAACTTAGCTTTTCTGTACAGTCTCCTATGCCCCCCTCCGAATAATGGAATGGTAGCATATGTGAGGTCCATCTACAATGTTCCTTTGAGTCTTTTTATCCAGGATCTTGAAAACAACATGCTGAAATTGGGAGGAACATCAACCACCACAATATCCATGACCACACTTTTCATGGGAAACTGAAACAAGGCCACGACTAGATCTTTGATGACCCCAAGACATTTCACTCTCCTTGAATCAAACAAATATAAATCATGATAAGACTTTGTGATTTCTAATCCGAGCTCTTCCATGACAATTTTGGGCATGATATTATGAGATGCCCTAGAGTCCATCAGACAGTTATGCAACATCTTATCATGTATGTTCAATGATGTGTAGAAAGGAGGGTATGAATCACCTCTATCTTCTACCATAGGACCTAATATGACTGCTAGTTTTTCATCTTGGAGATTCACTGAGTCTGTGGAATGGCAGGATGGCTCGGACTGCAACAAATTAGAGAGGGATATTTTGAAGTCTTCGTGCTTGACTAGCTCTGAAAGGGGGACAAGGATTCTGATCTTATGAATTTCATGCTCAGAGATAAAAGAGGAAGGGGGCTTCAAAATTTCTCTTACCTCTGGGACAGGGTCTTTGGCTATTGGTGGGGGATTTTGAGCTTTCTTTTCTTTGCTGCTGTTCATTGCGTATTTAGCAGGATTCTCTTCTCTGGGCAATGGATCAGGGATGTCATACTTCCCTTATTTCTTCTTAGACCAGAGGTTGTATTTGCTTGGACCACTATTTTCCTTCTCCCTTTACTCAACTCATTTATTTGGCTGTCTATGAGGGATTCCTCGTATGAAAATTGAGTCAAATAGGGAAATGGGGAGGTGTCTCCAAGGCAGTGGATTTCAGGATCAAGCTCTTCTTCTTCCCTTTCCTCATTAGTAACAAGGTTTTTTTGGAGAGGGGTTTGAATTTTTTGATCATTTCTATCTCTATCCCTTTGTTCCCTTGGCATAATCTAAGGAGCATTGTTATTTGGCCTCCTGAAGTTGCCCCTGTTATCAATATTTAGGACATTCTTATAACCTTGCTTCCCTTTGAATTTAATCTTCTCCATTTCTACAGACAGGAAATTCACCATCTTGGTCAATTCATCTACTTGAGGGTGATATGTAGAAGAACTAGAGGTTGAGGCCTCAGATCTTCCTCTTCCTTTGTCTCTGTCAGCTTTGCTCCTAAGCCTGTCAACTGCCAACACATTGGATTCTACTTTCAGGGATGCATCTTGCATATGATCCAGGGAAGTAGCTTCTCTCTCTCTGATCAGGAGGCAGAAATCAGGGTCAAAAGCACGAGCATAAGTGATTTTGGCAGAGGCTTCTGTAGGCTTTATCTCATCAAGGATCTTATTGTACATTTTTTTGAACCTTTTGGAGAAGCCAGAGACAAGTTTTCCTTCTTTTCTCTTTAGCGATCTAAATTCTATGATAAATACATAAAATATATTTTATCCCCCCAATGCCTCAAGAAAACATCATCTAGATCTTCAATCCCAACAACAGATCTAGGGGTCAATCCCCTGAACCATTTCCTAACCTCACCATCAAGGATTTGGACAAAGAATCTCAACTAGACATCTTCATTTTCAATATTAAGGTTGTCTGCATAACTGTAGAAGAAAGCAAGGTGTTCTTCAACAGTTATGTCTTCTTCTCCAATGAACTTAGGCATATATTTTAGGTAATCTCCAGCAGGGAGAGAATTCATGGGTTGAGGTAAGACTAGGGGGGCATATCTAACAACCACTATGGAATCCATTCTATTTGTAGGGGGATTAGCACCTACCATAGGGATAATAGGTGGAGGAGAATTAGGAGGGGGTGGAATTCGAACATGAGAAATTGGAATTGAGCTTCTAGGAGGAAAATTAAACAACAGGGGATTCAGATAAAAGGCTTCAGGGCTTGAGGGAACATAGGTTTCCCTTTCTATAGTAGCATCAATAGTAATAGGAGGAGGGGTGGCAAAGCCTAGAGTAGGAAAATCTTCCGAGGTCCTAGGTCTAGACCAAGGTATAACTTCAGGGGAAATAGGAGTGACAAAGCTTTCTCCTTCCAATCCAAAACCAGGAAGAGAGAACTCAACAGGAACACTCCCAAACTTTAAACTTCAGGAAACTCCAACATAAGGTATAATAGGAAAATGAGAAGAAGAAATTGAAGTTTCTATAGGAGGATAGAGAAAATCATCAGAAATACCTGGTTCAACAGTAGAAGTACCTTCTCAGAGGGCCTTTCCCTTTCTAACAATTTTCTCTGGGTCAGCTTCAGGTGTTGCTAAAAGCAGCTATGGAGTAGACCTCTTGTGTCTGCCTCTAGAAGCCACAGTTGAAACAGTGGAGTCGCCAGTGGATTCTCCTCAATGAATTTGCCACAGTGGATTCTCCAGGTGCACAATTTCAATCTTAGATGTACTAAGTTCTGATGCACCTTCAGAACCAGTAAGCTTTGTCATTCAATCCCAGGGAAAATATTCAATTCATGCCTGACAACGACACCATAAATGTTAGCACCGGAAGTCACCTATAGATTGCGACAGAGGTAAGCCCAATACCCATTAGAGTTTTATGTCAAAGGTTGGTTATAAAAGGGTCAAATGGGTGTGGTCTCAGGAAAGTATCGTCTTAACTCAAAAAATTGGACTGATATGCACAAGCAGGTGAGGTCTTGTTTTAACTTCAGTTAGTAAGTTGTAATTAGGGTGAGTAGAAGGAAGAATTTGGTGAGAAAATCTAGAGGTCTGCCGAGGACATCAAATCTTTCAACAACCCAAGGAGGAACAATTCAAACAAGAGAACTTCTCAAATTTAAATCTCAAAGAAACTGAAAGAAATTATAACAACACTATAATAAAACTTTCATCATAATGCAGTCACAATAATTCAAGTGAGTCAGTCAATCATGAACTCTTTCAGCATCAGAGGGAAATAAGAGGGAGTAAGAAAGTTTACTGTCATTAAACAAGAAATCTCAAACTACAAAGACATAACCAGGGAACCAAAAGATTCACTAAAACTTTACAATACAGGAGATTTTCTCTACCATCGACCATAACAAAATATCAAAACTGAGTATTTATACTCAAAACAACTTGCTCCCTTCAGAAGCACCCTCTGGTCATTACATTCATGGATTTCTGTCTGCATCTTTTTCTGTCAGACTGCACTTGCATTCTTCTGTTAGATGCAAGATCAGATCGGTATGGACTTCACAAAAAAAATCCACGACTGGGAAATTTCGGCTGATAGTATGCCCTCCATGACCAAATTTTCCATGCTTTCCATTTATGTGGTGAAACAAGGTTTTAACCACCCTCCCCAAATTCATTAACTACTTTCATTGGGATCAGGAAGAAGCCTGACAGCCATGAACGTTCCAGACGATCTAATGACTCCTTCGAGTCTTTCTCTGTGGCCAACTCATACATTTTGATTCTTTGTGTAGCTCCTTCTCCTTTGCCCCATGCGACCGTGGGTTGTGACCTCATGCTTATCCATCTGAAATCTCAGGATTTTTCATTTCAGGAGTTTTCACTCCTTTTGATTTCGAAAATTGTGATGCCCGCTCCTGCGAAATGGCCCATTTGGATCAAAGGTTGTATTTTCCTCAAATCTGACGGCCAAGATCATTTCCTCGAACAACTTCAACTGCCCACTGCTTCGACATGCATTTTACCTTTCTCTACAGTCCCACCTTCCACATGACCATGGGCTGTGACCGCAGGCCCAACTCTTAGGTGCGTCGTGATTTCGTGTTTCACGAACTCATGTTGCACTCTATGCTCAAACCTTCGAGTCGCGAAATCGCGATCCCTCGTATTGGATGACACATGTCCCTTTGAAATGGATGGCCCAGATTGTAACCGGAATTTCGGGACCTCGAGCCATCAACACTTCTCACCTCATCTTTTCTGAAATACTTCTCCGCAGTTTGGATCCTGCACCACATGTTCTTCCCAGGATCGACAACTAGAATGACATCGCGATTTCACAACTCTGCTCGATGCTATTCTTCATGCAATTATATGGTCATGATCACCAGATGGTCATCGATCCGATCTATCTGATGGATCTCCACCGCTGAAATCTGATTTTTCTTGCTCGCTTGATTTGAATCCATATTTGGCTGCGCTAAGTGTTGGGCTTGGTGCTCACGACTGTGGCTTGTGAACAATTACTTGGAAGACTGGCTAAAGGCTCAGGAAAGCAAAAGGATCAATGATAGAGGTAAATATAGAAGTGCTCGACTTTAGGGAAAACAAAAAGGCTTAGGGATGATATTTCTCAGGCAAGCAGCTAAGGAAAAACAAGTCTATCAAACAGGTGAAGACAAACAACAGAAAACTACAAGTCGAGAGGAAATTTTTCGATCGGGTCTACAAAAGGAGGAAAAACAAGAAACACTTATAGACCTAGGTAGAAACCACAACTCACAAGACTTTGAAAAGCGTATGTGCTAACATAATGAAACTAACATATAACTAATCAAATATATGAAAACTATAAATAATTTCAATCAACATAGTTATCACATATCATTTTCATTTATATTCGAAGAGTTGGTGTAAATCAAAATAATGAATGGCCAATTTAAGCATTAATATTCAAATAACGATCTAAATATTAATAGGTAATATAATTTTCAAAATAAGATCTGAAACAAAGTCGAAATCCTATTTGAAATCATCTTAAGGAGAGACAATGAACATTTAGATAAAGGGTTACTGCAAATCATGTATTAAAAATGTTCAAAACAATACTTACAGATAGGTATTCAAGAATAAAATGATTTCATTGTTTCCACAAAAGTAACGTCTACCATGTCTTCATTATTCCTCCTCTCTAACTATGTCTAATCATACCCTTTTATAATAGAGTTATGATCTCAAAAACAAATCGATCACAATAATACCACCCAAATATTAACAATAATCCCTAATAATCATAATGATTCAATCTCATAACTAAAAGAGGAGTTCTAAATCTAACTAACATTAGAATTCAACATCTCCAGATAGAGTTCATTGACCCAAATACATGGATATAGTTCATAAGATTATGTAAATAATCATCGAATCAAACAGGGGAAACTAACTGATGTGACCAGATTGGAACCAAGCTGATCGTTCCCATAATTCGACCAAGAACATTGCATCGTGATCTTTGCAAAAATCTCATATTTTGCACCTGAAAAACCAACAACAAAAAAAAAATTAAAAATCATTGTATATATTAAATGAGTAGCTACAAATGTACGATTATGTGGCTCTCTAAATCAAGAAAATGATAACTAATAAATGACTAATAAAAGTAACAAAATTAATGAATAAAAATAAATACTCACACGAAATCAAAATTTGAAACTAAATAGGGCATCGCGATTTGGAATTGATCAATTCTTGTAAATTGGAAGTAATAATAACATTGACCCTTGTAGATTGGATGACTACTGGAGCATCAACAACCTTCAACTTCTTGTACATATGAGCTATGTCTTTCTCATGTTGTTCGACTAAGAATTTATTTTGCATCTTTAGATGAATATTTTTGTTATGTAGTTGGTCTATGTTCTGTTTAAGGTAAGCCACCACCAAACAATATTTTTCCATCCAAAGCCAACAATTAAGACATTTACCTGAACCCTCCTGTCCATCTGTGTGTTGATGTTTCACTGGAGGGACCTTAGTAAGAATAAATCTATCCTGAAAAATTAGAACAATACTTGGGAAATGGTCATAACTCATGAGAAATGGTGGAATATTATAAATAAAATCATATTGAGCCATTTTCTAAGATTCTGGTGTCATAGACATAGTCTTTTCTGGACTATTAGATACGCCTTCATCTTGAATTTGTATGGGAGAGTCCCGATTTGAATATTTTCTTGATTTGTTTCTAGAGATCCTGGACAATTTTTGAGCTTGTTATTTGTGACTGAAAGTAATATTGGCTACATCTTTCATAGCCTTCTTATTCTATAAATTATGGATTTCAATTTTAGTCATAGGTTCAGATGGTGACCTATCTTTGCCCTCAATTGCTACAGAATCAGAGTTATTTCCATGTGGCTCGAACTTAGATTTCTTAGACATACTTCGAGTGACCCGGGGGCTGATTGGATCAAAAGAGGCTTCATTAGCACTATTAACATCATCTTGTAATGTCTGGTGTAAACTATCAACAACCTTGTCATTATGCTCGACCACCGGGTTTTGTTGAACCTCAGTATTGTTCGTTTCACCATTGGTGACATAAACAGAGGGTAGGGTTTCATCTCAAATAGGATCATGCGATCTACCTTGGTTATAAATTTCAGGGGTGTTGTAGAAATTTACTTTCGAGGCATTGTTTTTCTGTGTAAGGGTCTTTGAGAAGTCATTTCTCAAGATGAAACACTCCCATGAATCCCCAATGAATCCCCAATTTGAGCAAGTCTGTGCTTAATCAACATTCTAATGAGTCCATAGTGAAACAAACTTGTATTAGGGTTTTTGAAACCCCTTTGATAGAACCTAGACATCTTGGTTAAACTCTTGAGGAGATAATATGGTAGGTTTAGTTGATACCCTAGAAATTCCATCAGTAGTCGAATGTGAAATTAGAATACTAACCCATATAGTCCTTCACAGGTAATGAACAATTTGATGATGAAAATAAGATTTATCCATTATTTTTTAAGGCAAGTTACATGCATACCCTTTTTATGATATCTCAACCCTTTGGATGCGAGGAGCTTGCGCCAACGGATTTTCTTAACTAAGCGGTTCTTGAACCATTTTTCAGTAGTAGGTCTGAACATTGAAGGATTGGGCGAAATCCCTAGTAGATTTAACATTATGGCCATGGAATGCCTGAATAAACATCCCCCATCCTACCTTCTGCACTAAAGAGAAAACATCATCATAATCCTGAACAACTTTGGGACCATTTGGTTCAATTCTCTCCCCAGGTGCCATAAGCACGTCATACAACTCAGAGTAAAGGGGAAATTCACTGGATATAGGGTAAAGGATGACCTAGGATATGAAACGAAGCTCCAAACACAACCACCCATCCTCCTGGAAGTAATGAAAATGAGCCATAATTTTCTCAACATGCATGGAATTGGCGCAAAGTGCCATCATACCCAGACTTGCAGTCACTCAGGTCTCAGGCATGAGAATAGGATGACCATATGAGGGTATGATAATGCACATGACAATTAACAAGACTTGGAATATGGTATGTGTCAAGTAATGATGAAACGCTTGATGAAACCCTCGACATAAGGCCATAAACCTTGAAAGGTCTTGTCATGGCAGAGGCACGATTTCTCTAAGTCTTTGGTTACTGGCATTTGATACCATGAGTTTCATTACATTTTCATGTACAGAGCCCAATTGTTTTTAGAATAATGTTCATGGTGATTAACATTTTATATTTTCAGACATTAGTTGAATGTATAGTAACATAGGTTCAAGGGTTTCAGTGATAAAACTCTATAATTCACTTATTAAATTCAGTCAAAAAAATTAGAGACAATGTTTAATGCTTGAACTTATGATAATAAATCAATGCACTAGAAACAATTATCTTCGAATGGAATCATTTCGAAACAATTTTTCGGAGATTAAGGCTAGGTTCAAAAGAAATCATATTAACAAGTTATCGTTTCAAAGTTTATAAATTAAGTTGGAAAAATGAAAATGATATTGAAAAACATGTTAAGAATTTGAAATAACATTGACACTCAAACAACTTGAAATAGAGTAGAAAAAACTTAGGATATAATGTTGATAACCTCAACATAATTGGTGGAAGATTAACTTCGAATTTCATGCTTTCAGTCATGAAATTCAAAGTTATTATGATTTAAGTTTTATCGAAACAGAGGTGAACCTAGAGAGAGAACTATGTAGGATCCTTGAGTGAATATCCAAATATATAGATTCCCAGAAAACACAATCAAAGTCAGTAACTGTGGAAAGAAAAGAGATACAAGAAAATCCAACTTTAAGGATGTTTTGTTGACTAATAATTCTTGCAAAAAATAATGATTATTGGGTAAGACTTTGAGCAGTAGATTAATGATAGGTCTTTCCAAATGAAAGTATTTACAACGGGGCCCCTCCTATTTTGGTATCAAAATGAAAGGGACTTGTTGGGGGGGAAACACGATCGTGATTGATTTTTGACAGTTTGGGAAAGGGATCAAATCGACGGTCTGTATTCATTTTTGTCATTGGGAGGTTGGAGAAAAATTGACGACCAAGATAATCTTTAGTGAGAGATTGAAGGCTTGGATTCACCTGTGTTTTTGTTGAAAATTTATAAGTGTTGAAGTTTTCCAAGAGAAATGGTTGACGACCGATGGTCGGGTGTCGACTAGATTCGATGAATTGTGCTTAGTGGCAAAACAAAATCGTCGAAATTTGATGAACCGATGCTTGGATGTCGACTGATTTGGAGAAGAGATGAAGTTTGACCAAGGGAAATGACCGATGGGATGATGGTCAAGCATTGGATGAACTCGACAATGTGTTTAGGTTGCCCAAGAGAATTGGCTGATGGCCAATGAAGGAAGGAGGGTGATGATGTTTCATGCCACATAAACATCCACATCTCATGCCATGTCATTCAAGTTGACACCTTAGGATGATGTGTCATGCCACACCATTCAAGTTGACACCTTAGGATGATGTGTCATGCCACATCATTCAAGTTGAAACCTCAGGATGATGTGTCATGCCACATCAACATCCACATGTTATGCTACGTCAACAGTTTCCACATCAACCAACAGAGACGATCGATGGCTGATGGTTGGGTCGACTGAATTGATGAAGTGTTTTCGTTAGTCGATGGGGATGATAAAAGATATATGGGCTGATGGTTGGGCATCAGATGGATTAGTAAGGAGTTCCATTCACCAATGGAAAACACCGATGATCGATAGATGGGTCGGTTGGTTTGGAGGATGTGCAAATGTTGGTTGGGGAGCCTGATTATCTTTCTGATTTTGAGGTTTGTTTCAGCCATGCTTGGACTCCATTCCCTAACGGGGGGATTGTGGGGGGGATTTCCCCCCCACAACTGTCTCGAGGGGGGGGGTGACGATAATTTTTGTAGCTCCCCCATGGCGGGGGATTCGGGGGTAGCGCCCCTGAAGAGAAATATTGGGGAAAATTGCCTTGTAAAATATTGTAATTTTGTAGTCAATCTGGACCGTTCATTATAAGGTCACAGATCTGATGATATACATTATTTTTATGATTTTTTTTTCTAGAAGGAAACCCTCTCTTATGAGGGAATTTTATTGCGGCTGTGTATTGTCAAAAATATTGTATTCTGAGAGAGGAGACTGTGAGAGGAAGAAGAGGAAGCTACAATGGTTGAGCTGTAGGTTGTATCCCTTCATTTTGATGGATAATAAAAGGAAGGGCCTGGCAATTTCTCTGGTGGATGTAGCCCACACTGGGTGAACCACGTATATATGTGTCTCTATTTTAATGTCTATCTTCTGTGTTTTATTTCTACATTTGTTTTATTTTATTGCTCCACAATCCTATTTTTCTAAAAAATGATATCAGAGCGAAAGGTAACTCACAGGAAAAGAGGGTTCCTGGTTCGAGTGGGAGAAATGGCGGAAGATGAAAAGTTTAGGGTCGAGAAATTTAATGGCCAAAACTACTAGTTATGGAAGATGCAGATGGAAGATTATTTATATCAGAAGGATCTATTCCTACCATTGGGCAGAATAGAAAAGAAGCCGATGACCATGAAGGACGAAGAATGGGAGGTTCTTGATAGAAATGCACTAGGAACGAGACGACTGAGCCTGGCAGTGTCAGTGGCTTTCAATATTTCAAAAGAAAAGACAACGAAGGAGCCGATGGACACATTGGATAAACTGTATGAAAAACCCTTGGTTTCCAATAAGGTATTTCTAATGAAGAGATTATTTAATATGAATATCTCAGAAGTTGGGTTTGTTGTAGATTATTTAAATGAATTTAATACGGTTAATAATCAACTAAGTTATGTAAAAGTGGAATTTTATAATGAGGTCACGGCTCTTCTAATCTTGTGCTCATTTCGAGAAAGATGGAATGGCTTGGTCATGGCTGTAAATAACTCTGTCTTTGGTTCAAACACTCTAAAGTTTGATGATGTTGAGGTGTTATACTTAACGAGGAAATGTGAAGGAAAAGCACATGTGAGACATCAGGTAATGAGTTAAACATTGAGAACAGGGGAAGACACAAGGATAGAGGAAAGGGCTCAGGGAACTGTGGGAATTCTAGGAAGGGTAGATACAAATCCAGACTTGAAAAGATAGAGTTCTGGGATTGTGGGAAGAAAGGACATCTGAAGAAAGAATCTAGATATCCAAAGAAAACAAGAGATGTACAACATGAGAAAAATAAAGAAGCAAATGTAACAGGTGATGTGTTACATGATGATTTGATTCTTTCTGTAGATAATATTTTTGAGTCTTGGGTAGTAGATTCAGGAGCTTCATTTCATGCCACACCCCATAGGAATTTTTTTTATATATTATGTTCAAGGTGATTTTGGATAGGTTCATTTGGGTGACGATGCACCATGCAACATTGCTGGAATGGGAAAAGTACAAATAAAACAAAAGAATGGAAACCAATGGTTGTTGAAAGAGGTAATACATGTTCCAGATCTAAGGAAAAGTATAATTTAAACTGGGTAGTTGGTAAGTGAAGGATTTATATCTATATTTACATATAATGCGTGGAAGGTCACCAAAGGATCACTGGTGATAGCAAAAGGAGAGAAGGTAGGTACATTTTATTTATGTACTTGTAATACTGAATCTTCTATCTCTTTAGCTTTTACGGTAGTGGATACAACACTGTGGAATCATAGGCTTGGACACATGAGTGACAAGGGGATGCATATAGTTCACAAAATAAATTTGTTTCCAGATATTAAACAAATTGATTTGGATTTCAATGAGAACTGTGTTTATGGAAAACATAAGAGAGTTAGATTTCTCAGAGTTGGAAAGGTAAATAAGAATGAAAAGTTAGAGCTTGTGCATATAGATGTATGGGTACCAACTCATGTATCATATATTGGTGGCTCTCTTTATTATGTTACTTTTATTTATGATGAAACTAGAAAAATGTGGGCTTATTGGATTCGACAAAAATCTGATGTTTTTTTATACTTTTAAGAAATGGAAAGCTTTGGTTGAGAATGAGACAGGAAAAATGTTGAAGTGTCCCAGATCAGATGATGGAGGTGAATATTGCAGCAAGGAGTTTGATGATTACTGTTGATACCATGGGTTCATAGAGAGAAAACAGTTCTAGGAACACCACAAGAAAATGGTGTGTCAGAAAGGATGAACAAGACAATCATGGAGCGTGCAAGAATAATGAGATTGCATGCTAGGTTTCCCTTACATTTATGGGAAGATGCTGTAGATATTACTATTTGCTTAATAAACATAGGACATTCAAGATATTTGGATGGTGGAATTACAGAGGAGGCGTGGACAGGTAAATAGGTAAACTATTATTTTTTGAAGACATTCAGTAGTGAAGCATTTGTCCATATTGATAAAGAAAATAGAACAAAGCTTGAGGCAAAATCCAAGAAGTGTACCTTTATTGGATACGATGTTAATGATTTTGGCTATCACTTATGGGATTATGAAAATAAAAAAATCATTAGGAGATGTCATATTCAATGAGAAGGTCATGTACAAAGATAAGTTGCAGGGAAAGAAACATGAAAAAGAAAAACCAGAATACACAGTGCTTGATGAGATCACTGAAAAAGAAATTCCAAAGGTACTAGAAAATCAAAATGTAAAACAACAGGATAAACATGTACCTTAAAATCCTACAAGTGTTGTTAGAAGATATACCAGGTTAAGTAGACCCCTTGAACGATACTATCCTTCATTGTATTATTTATTGTTGACTGATTCTGGTGAACCAAAATGTTATGAAGAGTCAATGCAGGTAGACACTAAAAATAAGTGGGAGCAAGGTATTAAAGATGAAATGGATTCCTTGATAAATAAATAGATTTGGGACCTTGTTGAGTTCCATGAAGGAAAAAGAGCATTGCAGAATAAATGGGTTTACAAGCTGAAGGAAGAAGATGGAGGAAAAAAAACTGTACAAGGCTAGACTTGTTGTAAATGGGTTTGCACAAAATAAATGTATAGATTTTGATGAAATATTTTCTCCTATTGTTAAGATGACTTCAATTAGGACTATTTTAAGTCTTGTGGCAGTATAAGATTTGCATCTTGAATAGTTAGATGTAAAACCAACTTTTCTCCATGGGAATTTGGAGGAAGAGATTTATATGCAACATTCATAGGGGTATGAGGTCAAAGGGAAGGAAAATTTGGTATACAGGTTGAAGAAGATCTTGTATGGCCTAAAGAAAGATCCAAGGTAGTATTA
Source organism: Picea mariana (assembly GCA_032191745.1). NCBI lineage: Eukaryota > Viridiplantae > Streptophyta > Pinopsida > Pinales > Pinaceae > Picea > Picea mariana. The sequence goes on along the minus strand of JASDQU010243729.1, from coordinate 38,356 downwards.
TTTGAATTTTGACAGGTTTATGATAGAACAAGGTTATAGTAGATGTCATTCTGATCATTGTGTTTATTTTAAAAGGTTGGAAAATGGAAGCTATATTATCTTCATATTGTATGTAGATGACATGCTTGTTCCAAGGTCTAATATGCATGATATAAATGTTCTCAAGAATAAATTAGATAATTCATTTGCGATGAAGGATTTGGGTGCTGGAAAGAAAATCCTTGGTATGAGAATAATGAGAGACAGGAAAAATCACAAAATGACATTGTCTCAAGGCGAGTACATAGAGAAGGTGTTGGAGAGGTTTAGAATGAAGAATGAAAAACCAGTTAGTACACCTTTGGCCAGCCATTTCAAATTAACTAAGGAAATGTGTCCCAAGACAAAAGAGGATATAGAATACATGTCCAGGGTCCCTTATTCATCAGTAGTTAGCAACTTGATGTATGCGATGGTTTGCACAAGACCAAATATTGCACATGTAGTGGGAGTTGTGAGCAGGTATATGAAAAATCCAGGTAAAGAACATTGGGAGGCTGTAAAGTGGATTCTCAAGTATTTGAGAGGTACTTATACTCATGCATTCTGTTTTGGAGGTTTATACACTATTCTACATGGATATGTTGATTTAGATATGGTAGGTGATAAAGATAGCAGGAGGAGCACCACAAGGTATGTTTTTACTGTAGGTGGAACAACTGTAAGTTGGATTTCAAAAATACAAAAGTTTGTTGCACTTTCAACAACAAAACCAGAGTATGTTGCTGCTACAGAGGCTAGTAAAGAAATGATTTTGTTACAGAGGTTTATGGAGGAATTGGGAAAGAAGCAGGAGAATAGAAGGTTGTATTGTGATAGTGAGAGTTCCATTCATCTTGCAAAGAACTCAACCTTCCATTCAAAGACTAAGCATATACAAATTAGGTACCATTTCATATGATCTGTTTTGGAAGATGGGATTTTGAAGTTGGAAAAGATACATACTAGCCAGAATCCTACAGACATGTTAACAAAGGGAGTAACCAAGGAGAAACTGAGTTCCTTCTCAGTTTGAGTTGGTCTTCAAGCATGAAGGTGAAGAGGAGAGATTTTTTAGGTCTAAGGTGGAGTATAGTCCAACAGGTACATTAGTAGTGGAGTTGTTGTGACCATTCTCCAAGTGGAAGATTGTTGGTTGTGGATCTTAATTATCTTCCCAATTTAGAGGTTTGTTTCAGCCGTGCTTGGACCCTATTTCCTAATGGGGTGTGTGGGGGGGATTCCCCCCCACAACTTTTACATGGGTGTCCAAGAGTAGGGCGATGAAAATTTTTGTAGCCCTCCCTTGTTACACTTCATAATTACTCACTTCGATAGTGTCGCAAGTGTCGTCGTTATGAGAATAGTTTCTCTTCTATGTGGAAATCTCGTTAAAAAATGAAACAATTACCTCTTTTGAACCTTCGTTTCATACACCTGTATCTTTTTTCTCCATCTAGTAGAGAAATTGGTGACAACCTCACAGTCCGTGAATGAATTGAAGCTTGGAGGGCATGTCTCCAGCCTTTGATGATCATTCTGGAGTTAATCCCCTAACTTTCAAGCTAGGGGCATACCGAGATTAGTCTTTGTTATTTCTCGTGCTCGTAAATCCATGAGAATGCAACCGGGTAAAATTTTATCTCTTTTTCAGAATTGCATGGATAAACGAAAAAGGAACCCCCTGGAGTCTTCTTTAAACTTTTTTCAGACTCTCTAAACGTGAAAATATTGTCGAGTGATCTTGCTTCATTTCCCACTCGTTAAAAGGTTTGAAAGGGCGTCTTTCGAGTGATAATTTATCTCATTTTCGACCTCGTGAGATAAATTGGAGTTGTCTTTAAGTTGTTTTTAGACTCTCTAAATATGAAAAACCACCGAGTTTACCTTCTCTAGACTCGTTAAACAATCATACATTGTAGGGCCCATATGGGACCGAACCCTTACTTCTTCCAGTTCGCTAAACAAAGGAAGAGGAACTTACCGAAGGTGAGTCATATCGAGCATCTGTTACCCTCCTTGAGCTTGTTAAATTAAAAAGAGGTACTTGTCTATCTGGATGGGGGAAAAATTGAAAGAAGCAAGCCAAGCAATTTTTTGAGAACACTACCAGTAACTCTTACAGTCGCCCTTGAACACGACACTTTGTCTTTGCACACATTTTAATCCGCTGAACCTCTGCACTGAGCCAATCCTCTGAGTTTATTTTACTCCTTTGGGTTAGCTGACGAAATTCATAGCATCCACTGCATTATCAAGTTTTGATCCATGTTATGTTTCTACTGTCGCGCCTCAATGTTCAAGGGAACTATCTACCTTGAGAGTCAGCCATCACAAATATCCTGTTTCAGTCCATGTTCATTTGATCTACCAATTAAATCTCTGTGTCAGTTTCATGTCGTTGATGGGGGATACATCAAGGCCCTCCTTCGATGAGTCTATTCCTGTCGACTTCAACACATTATCCAGGAGCTAGAATTAGAAACCAGTTAGTACCTTAGGACCTGCATGCCTCAATGATAGGCCTCCTCGTGTCTGAAAGTGGGTTTACATCATTGAACTCTGATCGGATGATTCCATGAATGTTCAACTTTAGCTCATTCATTCAAATTCGTTGGAATGTACTAGATTACCTTGGGAATCATTGACATCAACGGTGATCTCCCTCGTGCTTGTTAACGGTTTACATCATTGACCAGTAATCAAGTGGTTTCTGCCATGTTCGACATTAGGACATCTATTCACATGGTTAGATTCGTTCTACATCGAGATCGGTAAGAAGACCCTGGGTTGAGTCATCACTCTTATATGTAATTTGTTTAGGTTGTGAAGGAGTTCTTGAACTATGACACATATACTATTACATAGATCCACTTTGTATTGGTCGTGGCTATGTCTTGTCATCTCATAGATCCACTATGTATCCTTCGTGGCTATGATCAGTTCAGGTCATAGGAGTATAGATCCACATTGTATATATAGTGGCTATACCATTTTGTCAATATAATTATGGATCCGCAGTGTATTTTATGGCGTCCATACCTAAAAAGTCTTTATCACTCAAGCATAGGTATGCCTACCTTGGGTTTGAAACATGTCATTATATTTGTTTGATGGTTGTGTGCAGCTTTTTCTGGTCTCTCTACGTCCATATCCTTGCTCAAAAAATTCTACAAAGTACTCCAGTCATCATCGTCTTCTAACTTCATACTTTGGGGGGCAATCTGTTACACTTCAAAATTACTCACTTCAATAGTGTCACAAGTGTCGTCATTACAAATGTTGTAAGTGTCGCATCTTGTTCGCAAGTGTCACATCTTGACTATAAGTGCTTCAAGTGTCAAAAAATAGTATGCTTCCATATTTCCTATGTTGTGCCCTTAATGATATCATGAATACACTTAAGACACCTCAAAGGATGGTTTGGAAGAAGAAAAATCACTTGGCAAGAAGTACAAGCCCTTTGACATTGGAAAAATCACTAAAAAAATGATTTTTGGAGAGGAGCACTCCCCTACCCACTGTTAGGGAGAGCTAACGCACCCTGAAACTATTTGGGGAGTGTTTGAGTGCTCTGTGCACCCATTTAGGAGAGCGCTACCCTATTTTGAGAAAATTCTGGGTTTGTTGAGGCAAATTAGAGAAGAATCCCTCAAATCCTGAAGGCAGTTGGATTCGAATAGATGGTCAAGGCATGATATTAAGGGAGATCCTCAACTGAAGGAGAGGAATTCTCAACTCATCCCAAAGATCTCTCAAGTGGTTGGACTCCTCCAAGTTTATATAAGGAGGCCTTCTCATGGTGAAAGGCAGAATGGAGATTGGAGATGTGAAACTTATGATCTCATGAGTGAGATGCCATCAAAGAAATCAGTGGAGATTGATTGAGAAAAGGGGTTGGAAAAGGAGAAATATAAGAGGCTGCTGCACCTTCATTTAAAGGATTGTAAGTACTTTTACTTGTTCTCATTAATATAATCAATGCTTGGCCTGTTTCTTTCAAACTTGTGCTTGTTCCATATGAGTTTGTCTACAATAGATGGATCTATGATTGAGCTAATCTTAGTAGAGTAGGAAGTCTTTTGTACCTTTGTTTGTTTTGAAGGACCTATTAGGGAGCTCAAGATCGAAGCTCAGCCTAGAATTTGTAGGGAAAAATGTCGCTTATAAGGTACTTATCTTTCTCCTTCTCTTTCATTCATTAGCTTGATTAGATCTAAAAGGAAGTCAGTGTCCATGTTAATCACTTTCTGTCTTGTCCTTAGGAGTCTAGAGACCAAGAGGGAATCCACTTGTCCGTAGGGGGATTCACCTACAACACCCTTGGTGAGGTATTTGGGGGAAGCGCCCCTGAAGAAAAATATTGGGAAAATTTGCCTTGTAAAATATTGTGATTTCGTAGTCAATCTGGACCATTCATTATAAGGTTGCATATCTGATGGTAGAAGTTATTTTTAGGGTTTTTTTTCCCTATAAGGAAACCCTCTCTTATGAGGGAATTGTATTACAACTATGTATTATCACAAATATTGTATTCTGAGAGAGGATACTGTGAGAGGAAGAAGATGAAGTTACAATGATTGAGCTGTAGGTTGTATCCCTTCATTTTGATAGATAATAAAAGGAAGGACCGATAAATTTCTCTAGTGGATATAGCCCACACTGGGTGAACCACACATATTTGTGTCTCTATTGTATTAAGTATCTTTTGTGTTTTATTTCTGCATTTTTATTTTATTTTATTGCTCCGCGATCTTGTTTTTTCTAACAACTGGTATCACAGTGAAGGGTAACTCACAAGAAAAGAGGGTTCCTGGTTCGAGTGGGAGCAATGCCAGAATATGGAAAGTTTAGGGTCGAGAAATTTAAAAACCAAAACTACCAAATATGGAAGATGAAAATGGAATATTATTTATATCATAAGGATCTATTCCTACCATTGGGCAGAATAGAAAAGAATTCGATGGCCATGAAGAAAGAAGAATGGGAGGTTCTTCGCAGAAAAGCACTAGGAATGATACGACTGAGCCTGGTCGCTTCAGTGGATTTCAATATTTTGAAAGAAAAGACAATGAATGAGATGATGGACGCATTGGCTAAACTGTTCAAAAAACCCTCGACGTTCAATAAGGTATTTCTAATGAAGATATTATTTAATATGAAGATGTCAGAAGGTGTGTCTTTTGTAAATCATTTAAATGAATTTAATACAGTTACTAATCATCTAAGTTCTATAAAAGTGGACTTTGATGATGAGGTCAAGGCTCTTCTAATCCTGTGCTCATTTCCAGAAAGATGGAATGGCTTGGTAATGGATGTAAATAACTCTATCTATGGTTTAAACACTCCAAAATTTGATGATGTTGTTGGTTTTATACTTAGCGAGGAAATGCCAAGGAAAAGAACAGGTGAGACATCAGGTAATGTGTTAAACATGAAGAACATGGGAAGACAAAAGGATAAAGGAAAGGGCTCAAGGAATCGTGGGAATTATAGGAAGGGAATATCCAAATCCAGACTTGGAAAGATAGAGTCTTGGAATTGTGGGAAGAAAGGACATCTGAAGAAAGTATGTAGAGATCCAAAGAAACAAAGAGATGGACAACATGAGAAAAATTAGGAAGAAAATGTAACAGGTTATGTGTTACAAGATGCTTTGATTCTTTCTGTAGATAATATTTCCGAGTCTTGGGTAGTAGATTCGGGAGCTTCATTTCATGCCACACCCCATAGGAAACATTTTCTAGATTATGTTCAAGGTGATTTTAGAGAGGTTCATTTGGGTGATGATGCACCATGCAAAATTGATGGAATGAGAAAAGTACAAATAAAGAAAAAAAATGGAAATATTTATTGTTGAAAGAGGTAAGACATGTTCTAGATCTAAGAAAAAGTCTAATTTCAACTGGGTAGTTGGAAAGTGAAGGTTGTATATCTATATTTATAGATAAGGCATGGAAGGTCACCAAAGGATCATTGGTGATAGAAAAACAAGAGAAGGTAGTTACATTGTATTTATGTACTAGTAATACTGACTTTTCTATATATTTAACTTCTACAGGAGTGGATACAACACTGTGAAACCATAGGCTTGGACACATGAGTGAGAAGGGGATGCAGATACTTCACAAAAGAAATTTGTTGCCAGATATTAAACAAATTGATTTGGATTTTTGTGAGCACCGTGTTTATGGAAAATAGAAGAGAGTGAGATTTCTTAGAGTTGGAAAGGTAAAGAAGATTGAAAATTTAGAGCTTGTGCATACATATGTATGGGGACTAGATTAGGTATCATCTCTTGGTGGCTCTCATTATTATGTCACTTTTATTGATGATGCAACTATAAAAGCTTGGGTTTATTTCATTCGACAAAAATCTGATTTTTTTGATACTTTTAAGAAATGGAAATCTTTGGTTGAGAATGAGACATGAAAAATGTTGAAGTGTCTTAGATAATAAATGGAGGTGAATATTGCAGCAAGGAGTTTTATGATTACTATTCATACCTTGGGATTCATAGAGAGAAAACAGTTCCAGGAACACCACAAGAAAATGGTGTGTCAGAAAGGATGAACAAGACAATCATGGAGCGTGCAAGGAGTATGAGATTGCATGTTGGGTTGTCCTTACAGTTATGGGTAGATGATGTAGATACTTCTGCTTACTTAATAAACATAGGAACTTCAATCTCTTTGGATGGTGGAATTCCATAGGACGCGTGGACATGTAAAAAGGTAAACTATTCTTTTTTGAAGACTTTTGGTTGTGAAGCATTTGTCCATATTGATAAAGAAAATAGAACAAAGATTGAAGAAAAATCCAAGAAGTGTACCTTTATTTGATACAATGTTAATGATTTTGGTTATCACTTATGGGATTATGAAAATCACAAAATCATTAGGAGTAGGGATGTCATATTTAATGAGAAGGTCATGTACAAAGATCAGTTGCACGGAAAGAAACAGGAAAAAGAAAAACCAGAATACACAGTGCTTGATGAGATCACTGAAAAATAAATTCCAAAGGTTCCAAAAAATCAAAATGTAAAACAACATGAGCAAAATGTACCTCAATCTCCTGCAAGTGTTGTTAGAAGATATACCAGGTTAAGTAGACCCCCTGAATGATACTCTCCTTCTTTGTATTATTTATTGTTGACTGATTCTGGTGAACCATAATGTTATGAAGAGGCAATGCAAGTAGACACTAAAAAGAAGTGGGAGCAAGGCATGAAAAGAGGAAATGTATTCCTTCGTAAATAACCAAACTTGGGACTTGGTTCAATTTCCTGTAGGAAAAACAACATTGAAAAATAAATTGGTTTACAAGTTGAAGGAAGAATATGGAGGAAAAAAGTGGTACAAGGCTAGACTTGTTGTAAAGGGGTTTGCATAAAAGAAAGGTATAGATTTTGATGAAATATTTTCTCCTGTTGTTAAGATGACTTCAATTATGACTATTTTAAGTCTTTTTGCAGTAGAAGGTTTTCATCTTGAACAGTTAGATGTAAAAACAACTTTTCTCCATGGGGATTTGGAGGAAGAGATTTATATTCAACAACCACATGGGTATGAGGTCAAAGGGAATGAAAATTTGGTATGCAGGTTGAAGAAGAGATTGAATGGCCTAAAGCAAACTCCAAGGTAGTGGTATTTTAATTTTGTCAGGTTTGTGGCAGAACAAGGTTATAATAGATGTTATTCTGATCACTGTGTTTATTTTAAAAGGCTAGAAAATGGAAGCTATATTATCTTGCTATTGTATGTAGATGACATGCTTGTTGCAGGGTATAATATACAGGATATAAATGTGCTCAAGAATAAGTTAGATAATTCATTTGAGATGAAGGATTTGGGTGCTGCAAATAAAATCATTGGTATGAGAATAACAAGAGACAGGAAAAATCACAAAATGACATTGTCTCAAGGTGAGTACATAGAGAAGGTGTTGGAGAGGTTTAGAATGAAAAATGAAAAACCAATTAGTACACCTTTGGCCAACCATTTCAAATTAACTAAGGAAATGTGTCCCAAGACACAGGAGGAGATGTAATACATGTCCAGGGTCCGTTATTCATCAATAGTTGGTAGCTTTATGTATGCAATGGTTTACAGAAGACCAAATCTTGCACATGCATCGAGATTTGTGAGAAGGTATATGAAAAATCCACGTAAAGAACATTGGGAGGCAGAAAATTTGATTCTCAGGTATTTGAGAGGTACTTCTACTCATGCATTCTGTTTTGGAGGTTCAAACATTTTTCTACAGGGATACGTTGATTCAAATATGGCAGGTGATAAAGATAGCAGGAGGAGAACCACATGGTATGTTTTTACTGTAGGTGGAACAACAATAAGTTGGATTTCAAACCTACAAAAGGTTGTTTCACTTTCAACAACAGAAGTAGAGTATGTTGCTGCTACAGAGGCTAGTAAAGAAATGATTTGGTTATAAAGGTTTATGGAGGAATTGGGAAAGAATCAAGAGAATAACAGGTTGTACTGTGACAATGAGAGTGCCATTCATCTTGCAAAGAACTAAACCTTCCATTCAAATACTAAGCATATAAAACTCAGGTACCATTTCATACGATCAGTCTTGGAAGATGGACATTTGAAGTTGGAAAATATACATAATAGCCATAATCCCGCTGACATGTTCACAAAGGTAGTAACCAGGGAGAAACTGATTTCCTGCTCGATTTCAGTTGGTCTTCAAGCATGAAGGTGAAGATGAGAAATTTTCTAGGTCCAAGGTGGAGTATAGTCCAGCAAGTACAAGAGTAATGGAGTTGTTGTGATTAGTCTCCAAGTGGGAGATTGTTGGTTGTGGAGCCTAATTATCTTCTTGATTCAGAGGTTTGTTTCAACCGTGCTTGGACCCCATTCCCTAACGAGGGGCGGGGGTGTGGGGGATTTCCCACACACAACTATTGC
>JASDQU010243729.1:1224-15022 GCA_032191745.1 Picea mariana | reverse complement strand
AATCTTCTATTCTTCTGTTGAGTTATCTTTTACTCCTTTATCCTTTTCCTTTCTTAAGTCAACTTAAAAATATAACTTTTAACTTCTTTGACTTTCCCCCCTTCAGTGTGAGACTATGACCTAGTGGGGGTGCCCAGGCCACTGAGTCTCCTCATCACCTCTCTAAGAGGTGGGGAACATTACATACTTGCTCCTAATAAATCACTTACCCTAGATTGTCCTGCGTCCATCAAGGTTTCTTCCGTGGTGATCATTACCACATTGTCCAAAGTGACTCTCCTCTTTTTTCTAGTTCTCTTCACAACCAATTGCGTTTTCCTGTCATAAGAGATGGCTTGAACATCTACTAATTCGTCCACCAACTCTGGGATTGGCTCGTCCCCCCATGAGAGAGCATTTCATAAACTACCTAGTGTATGAAAATGATCCAATACTATTTCTTTGCCTATGCTTACTCCTAGTCCTTTATGACTGGTTCCTTCACCTTGTTCTTGTGCCATTTGAGACTGCCCAAAAGCTCCTTTTGACCCCATCCCTGTCCTAATAGACAAATATATGAATTTCTCTATACTTGGGGCATTTCCCATGATCTCTACTACTAAATTTTCGGCTGGGATTGTTGGCCCTGGGTGTGTGGAATGTACTTAAGGTTCTATAGTGATTTCCTCAAGTTCTTTATTGCCTTTGAGCCAAGCATTATCTTCTCTTTTGGTGGTTTCACCTTCTGATGAATATTCAACATTTGGGTTTCCTTGATATTTTCCTTTCACTGGTGCATCTCTTCTCCTGATGGCAACTTCATTACCATTCTCATTTTTATCTCCTGGTTTTGCATGGCCTTTGATGCTACTTCGCTCTTGATCTAGTGGCTATGGTGTTTTGTTTGGGGTTATATGATCACCTTCAATTGTAATCAACTCTGTTTCCTCGCCTAAATATTTTGTTCCCTGGGACATCGTATCTAACACCTCTATTACTTCTTCAACAATAGGAACTGAAGTGCTTACCTCCTTGTTGTCACTATATATTGTGATCAAATCAGCAATGACAGGAGATACTTGTCCTAGGACATCCAAAAAAACCGTTGTCTTAGTTCTTGGTCCTCCTATCGGTGTTCACCCTGAAGTTTTTTGTGAAGTGTAGTCCTCCATTGATATGTTCTCGAGGGTCTCCAAATCCTCTCCTTTTCCGAGGGTGGCTAGGGTTATTGACACAGATGCAACTTTCGACACTATGAAAATTTCCCTTTCCAATTGCATCATAATTTTAGCTCCATCTAAGAGATGTTGTGCCTCTAATCTATCCACTATCTATTCTATACCTTCTGATTGATCTTGTGCCACTTCTACTTCCCCTTCTGTATGCTCTATAAATTCTAATTGTTCGTTCCTAGACAGGGCCATGAACCTAACCAGGTCTAGTTTCTCTTTCCTTTGCAACACTTCATCCCAGCTTGCGGAATTATCTATGAATATTTCATCCTCAAAATCCTCATGTGGGTATGACCAATGAGACACCAACTGACTAGCATGCTCAACTAGAAATTCCCTAGGGTTGTGTTTCCTATATCTCATGGTGGAAAACCTATACTCTATCTGGCTCTGAGCTTCTTGTCTGGCATGTGTAATATCCTTCACAAAATGGTATCCCACATAAAACCCATAGGGAATAAATATCCTCTTCTTATCCTTTACTAGATATGCATTGAACCCTTGTAGTATGATTTGGTAGAAAATGTCTCCTAACACCAACTTGTGAGGTACGTGGATTGGAAATAAGTATGGTGCTTTGATGGCTCTGAAAATTCTGATATATGTGCTTCTTTCCTCTACATACTAGTGCCCAATCTTGGATATTACTTTCCTTACTGCTTCAGAGAGTCTTGGGATTTTTTTTTTTAAATTAAGGAATATACTCGAGCTATGAATCCATCGTAGATTAAATTAATTGATATTTTGTACGTGTTCTCCCACAAGATTCCAAAATAAACATGTACATGCACTTATAAAACATGCAGGTTCAAGCTTAAACTAGAGAACATATTCCTAGTGCATATCACATCCAAGAGATAAGATGTCATGTAGAATGTAGGGGTTTCTCTGGGTTTTGGGTTCTGCGCTTCCTCTATCCTAGTGCTCAAATGTTTCGAGATAATATATCCCTAGTTAAAATTGATTCCAGATGTAGTAACTGTACGAGAATAAGAAATTTAGGCTTCAGATAACCTGGAGAAATCCTTTTCTCCGTATAAACCACATATCAAAGCCATCAGGAAAATGTAGGGTTCTCGGAGGTTCGCTGTGTTGTACCACCCTGAGGATCGATTAAAAAATTTCTTATCCTCCCTCCACTAGGACGCTAATAATTGAATGCTATTATGGCATTAATATAACGCTACAAGAAAATCATTTTTCAACCATATTTCAATGTCCTTGAGTTTATAATATGTGCTTACCTCTATTGGCAAGAATATGCTGTTACATTCTCCATGTTTTTTATTTAACATGAATTTATTTTCATTGACATGATGAATGGTCCACTCTAAGAGTTCAACACATGGAAAAATGGGTGTCTTGGCCCCCACTATATACAATGAAGAACACCTGATGTTTTGGAATACCTGGTCATCCAATTCCCTCACCTCCAAATTGTTATGAGGTGTAAACTTTGGAAAATATTCATATTGGATTTTATTGTATAAATCAATATAGGAATATAGCATTACCTTGGATTCAGTATCTGTATATTTGAAGAGAGGAGGTGGGTTTGCTGGCTTCTTTTGTGACATTTTGATCATCAAATCTACTTTGGGGGAAAAATCCAACCTCTTAGCAGCCGAGATGGATTCCTCTCCAATTTTCTCACTTCCTCCCTTCAGGGTCTTTGGTGACCGACGAGTCACTGGTCATCTGAGAGACATATTTCCTGCAAATGAAACCATTTAACTCAATATTCTATAAATCACAGAAAATCAGAGAAAATCATGATAAATTCCTGCACGTGAATATTTTCTTGAGTTGAATACCTACCAGTCCGAAGCCTCGTGATAAACACAACACAACTCAATTCGTAAGCGACACTGGATCAATCGTGATTTGCTAAGAAAAACCAAAAAATTATGGACAAATTATGGAATAATTCAAATCCATTCGAATAAATAAAAATTAGTCCTTATGCTCAAAATAATCACATTTCAGTATAGGGAATGTGCTGTAGGTTTTCATTAATTCCACCTATCATTTGTTCAGGTTCTCGTAGTAAAATCTATGTGAAAATTGGTGGCGTGAAGAGATGTTGGAATGGTTTATCGAGGATTTCAAACAATTGTCGATTGGCATGCATTTGAGATCAGGAATCGAACATTTGAACTATTTGAGGATTTTGGGACCAACTCATGTCTAAATTCACTGATCTCGAAAGAGGTGAAAGAACAAATATTTTTCACGTGTGGTTGGATTAGGATATCAACGTGGAAGATATTGACTGATGAGACACATAGGGATGTGTGTGAAATAGATATCTAGAGGTGAACGATTATGATGATTTTGAAGATCTTTGGCAAGATCCATTGGATGGCTTAGATTTCTTATCGAAAATCATTGATCAAGCGTTGGGGGTTTGGAGGGCGTACATAAAGGATATGTTTTATTACCTTCTTGATCAGGCGATGCTGATATCTATAGGAATTCAAAACTAAGCTCATTTTCAATGTGTTCTCCTATGTTCAATATTGGGTGCCGACTCCTGATGTTAATCGACATCAACGACTACCTCTTGGACTTAACAATGGATGTTTTTTCAACTGACCTCGCTGATGCCCTATGTTGATCGACATAAACACTTTCACGAACAAGCAACACCCTCGCCCAACTGGTATCCTAAATGGACGATGCCCGATGTTAATCAACATCAGTGTTCTTGAGACTATGCCACATTGTTGACACATAGATTAAATTGACTGAAACTCGACATTGATTGACATCATCGTTTCATAGTATCAACCGTCGGGTATTGGAGAACTTTACTTTTAGCAGTGATTTTTTTAAGACTTTATGGATTTATAGATGCAAGTCAAATCGTATGAACATTGAAGAATCTTGAAAAAAACAATATAGATGAAACTTATGTAAAAATCAATTGAAACATTGCAAACAACAAAAGAAAAGTGGTACCCAAAAATTGGAATATTTTAAGGGTGTGTTGAGTGCTCAACAAATGGCGATTCCTTGGTAGAAGCGAGACTATATGTTTCTCTCTATAATGATGATGGAAAAATTCTTGGGAAATGGTTAGTAGCTTGAGGCCATAACCCATGGATGACTAAAAAATATGTATACATATGGCCCAAGGAAATTGTTGTCAACTGCTCATTGGGATTCACTTGAATACATTCCTCTTTCCATTTAACCAATGAATGCTACTTTTCCATTGAGATTTGAGTCATAACTCAAAAATGTTAAGAATACATGATGTTATTACATTTTCTTAAATTCAAGAACCTTACCATGGTGTTGCTCCGCTGCCAGAGAGTGTCCATAGCCCCGATGGAGTCACCCCGATATCCCAGACCTTGATTCGCAGCTAGCGAGCATCCATAAACCCGATGTATATATATACATACCCTCCTGATCATACATTCTGACTTATTATTTTATGTTCAACTTTGTTTCACATGTGCCAGGAATGAACTAAGGAGGAGGATATTTGTTTTCTGGTGAAGGATCATAACCATATATATTTTATTCTTTGTATTTTCCAAACAATATGAGGACTAACTTTGCTATGTTCGGGGTATGATCCATACTCTTCTCTGTTCCATTTCCCTTGGTATTCCTAGACCATGATGTAGTCGAATTGTTTGTTCCCTAAGCGATCCACATACATAAATGTTAATTACCCATGTGTCGAAGCCTTTGACCAATAAAACTTCTCTTGATTGTTCTGCATAATTTAAAACTAAGAGATAAGGATCTAGATTCAACATATTGCACCACCGATTTGACAAAGAACACACCTAAAATCATGCTACCATCAGAGTAATCAAAACAAGAAAATCAGATCACAACAAAACAAAAACAAACCAAAAGGAAAGAATTTTGAAAGCACCAAACTCGTCAATCAAAACAAAATAAAAAGGAAATAAAGGTAAACTATAATACAGGAAGTTGTCTTGGAGAGAACTTATGAGAATAAATGATTTAGGGCTTGACCATGGATGGGAAAAGCTTCAATCTCACCCCTAATGTTTTTCATATGGTAAGTGCCTACCCTAATTTTCTCAGCGACTTGAAAAGGTCCAAGCCACATAGTTTGGAATTTCAAATTTTTCCCATTTGGCTCATTGATTTTATCCCACTTAAGAATTAAGTCCCCTACTTCAAAGTTTTTATCTCCAACCTTGTGTTTATCAAACCATTTTTTAACTATTTGCTGATGGGCTGCAAACTTTCTTCTGGATTTTTCTCGTTCTTACTCAACCATAAGGAGGGTATCAATTATTTGTTGCATGGTGGATGAGGGCTATCCTCTTGATGACTAGGAAAGTTGCAAGGATGGGAGATACAAGTTGTTTGGAAATATGGCTTCTTGTCCATACACCAGAAATTAAGGGTAATTTCCTAAGGCTTCCTTGGGGGTTACCCTGTCATCCCATAGAGTGTTATGTAAAGCATTGTGCCAATTCGGGTGATCCTCTATGACTATCTTCTTAAGAATCCTTATTAAGTTTTTATTAGTAGACTCGAAAACACCATTCCCCTATGGATAGTAGTTGGAATAATACTTCAATATAATCCTTGTATCTAATGAAAATTCATTCAAGAGAGTAGAAGAAAAATATGCAGTGTTATCAAATACCGAGACCAAAGGAACCCAAAACCTTGTCATGATGCGTTGTTCAATAAATTGTGTTACTACCTTCTCATTAACATGGGTAAGGGGAATGGCTTCAGATCATCATGTGAAATAATTGGTAACAGTCATTATATACTTATGCTTTTTGGACGAGTTTGGGTTTATCTCTCCTTTTATATGTATTCCCCATTGTTCAAATGACTTAGAAATTGACACTGGTTGTAGTGTGATAACCACTTTCTTTTCCTTCCCAACGCTCATCTGACAAACTTTGCACCTCCTGAAATTTGCATGAGCATCTTTAAACAATTTTTGCCAATAATATCCTGCCCTTAAAATATTATGGGCCGTATTCTCCCTTGCAAAATACCCCCCCTACAAGACCATTGTGGAGTTCCTTTAACACCCTTTCAACATCTTCCTTTTCAAGTCATGTTAGCAAAACACCATCATAATTTAAGCATAAAAGTACTGATTTAATAAGATGGTATCAGGTGGATTTTAATCCGAGTGCTATTCTCTCTCTTGGTTTTAGGTATTCAGGGCAGGTACCGTGATGGAGAAAATATGATAGGTCAGCATACCATGAGTCTTGTGTGGGTAGGATGTATGATACTTCACCACACCATAAATTCAACTCACTGTCCCAACCCAAATCCCTATTTTCTATCAAATCTTGGGATTCTGCGACCAATTTTCACAGTCCCTAACCCCTGCAATTCTTACCGGTTTAATTTCTAGATCAAATTCTTGGATGAAAACCATCCAATTGCCTCTTCTTTCCCCGATTTCCTGTTTCATGAATAGTGACCTAACGTTTGTATGAGGCACTATGAACTTGTTATGATTTTTGAGGATGTAAGGTCTAAAGTGTTTTACTACTTTATAGACAACGTAGGCTTGTTTGTCAATGGGTGGGTAATTAAGATCTGGTCCTTGTAATTTGGTGCTCATGAATGAGACAGGTTCCTCATTGTTTTCATCATCCTTTTGAGTAAGGACTGCAACTAATGTTGATCTGAAGTGAAAGTGTAGAGATAAAATTCTTTGTTGAAATATGGGATGCGTAATAAAGGGGCTTGCGATATGACAATATTAATGTTTTTGAAAGATTCCTTTCCCTCATTAGTCCATTTAAACTCAACATCCTTGCGTATCATTCTCTACAGGGGTTTAGCTATTTCTATGAAATCTGGAGTGAACTTTCTTACAAAATTACTCCTTCCAAAGAATGATTGCATAACCTTTTTGTTGTGAGGGAGTGGCAGTTGCTAAATTTATTTATACATTCATGATCGATATGGATAACATCCCTAGAAATGACGTGACCTAAGATTTATCCTTCCTCCACTCCAAATATAGTCTTTTTTGGGTTCAAGGGTGTCCCATACTTTCGACACCTTTCAAAAAATTTGGGTGAGATGGGAAATATGATCATCCCTATCCTCAGTGCAAACATTAAAATCATCTAGGTATACCACTACATATTTTTTAATTAATCCTTGAAATTCCACATCCATGGCTCTTTGGAAAGTAGCTCCTGCATTGATTAGCCCAAATGGCATGCATTTGTAGGCAAATGTTCCCCATTTAGTTTGGAAGGTTGTTTTCAATATGTCTTCCTCTGATACTAACACCTGGTTGTATCCTGAAAAACCATCCAGAAGTGAGAATATATGTGCTCCTAATATGATCTATAGAAGTTGTTCCATGGAAGGGAAATGATAGTTATCTTTTGCTGAGGCCCTATTCAAATTTCTGAAATCTACACATAAGCGGATTTCCCCGGATTTTTTCTTGAAAGGTACCAGATTGGCCACCCATGTAGAGTGCCTTACTTGGAATATTATCTTTTCATCTAATAGTTTCTTTATTTCCTTCTGCATCAAGGCTTCCAGGGATGGGTGGAATTTATGTATCTTTTTCTGGAAAGGCTTGACCTCAGGTCTTAATGGGATAGTGTTCTGAATGATCCATGTGTCGTACATTTTCAAATCCTGATATGACCATGAAAATATGTCCTGGTACTTTTTGAACAACCTTAGGTAGGAATTGTTTTCCTCATGTGATAGTGATCTCATGAGATTGGTGTTTCGGGGTTTGTGTTGATTTCCTATATTTACAACTTCATAGAATGGAAATGAACAACTAATTTTGGTATTTTTTGGTTTCTTAAATTTATCTTGTAAGTCAAACAGGTTCTCAAGACTGACTACTCCTCGAGGCATAGTGTGGAGTTTAGGTTTGGTTGGTTTACTACTTTTTTTTAGGTTAGGGATTTGGTTATCCTTTCCTACAATCATTTCTTGAAAAACCTCATCATCAATGGCCAAATCCATAAAATTTTCTTCATTAGACAAAAATGATAGGATCTGTTCATCTCCTTCAAATGCCCTCCAGTTCGTAATATTATCCATGACTGAAGGTTTGTATAATAATTCCATGGAAAACATAGAGGCTTCATAATCCTCTAAGGGAGACAAACTCGAAGCTACTGTGGCCAAATAATCGACCAACATATTTTTGGATCTAGGTATGGCTGTGATGTTGAACGCTAGGAAATTTTCTATCAGCTTGTGAACTTCCTATTGATAATTCCTCAAATGGGGTAAATTTCAATGGATAATGTTCTTGACTTGTATAACAATGATTTACGAATCCCCGAAGACAACTAATTCCTTAATGTTTAAATAAATAGCTTTCTTAAGTCCTTGGATCAAATCCTCGTATTCGAGAGTGTTGTTTGTGCACTCAAATTCCAATCTACAGGACATAAAACTACATTTTCCTATTGGGTTAATGAAAATGCATCCCACGCCAGCCCCTTCTTGATATTTTGATCCATCAAAGTATATATTCCATATTTCAGACACAAAGTTTGGAACTCTCTTGTCCCAGTCCACCTTTGGAACTACCATTTTAGTGTTGTCAGATTGAGCATGGATATTTTGTTCAGACTTAATACATTGCTCAATTATTTCAGTACTGTCATGAAGTGATAATTCTGACCTCTGGAAAAGAAATACTTCGGAAAAATAGGGAGAGAAATTACCGAAATCAGACTCACATGAGTAATTTCCTAAGATTGGGAATTCAATAGAGGAAGGTTCATTAGGGGCTTCCAAGTTTGTAACAATATGCTTCAAATATTTTTCTCGGTTGATCCTGATCATGTTGGGGTTTCCCTTCAATGGTAACAATAAGTGGGACCAATCTGTTAAAAAATATCCATGTAATTGTTTAGACCAATCCCTGCTTAACAACCTCCCATAGACCTCTAGAATGTTTAGAATTATGATAGCTATGACCTTATGAAACTTTGGGTTAGAGGAAATCTGAATCATAACATCCTTTAACTCCCCAATAACTTTAACTTCAGTTCTGTCTAGTTGAATCATATTCATTTCGATTTTGGTAAGGGTTGTTGATATTATGGTAGTTGTGGGAGGTATTAACGTCCACATGTAACCTTTGACAAGACTAGAATATTATGGGAAGCAAGAGAAACCCTAAAATGTTGGATAATAACCCTAGAAGACATGTCAACTCAAGAGAATATTTAATATTGAGTTATTAGCCTCCAGAAAGAGAAGTCGGCCCAGTCAAGTGAGATAGAGCAGTATAAATATAGGGTGCTAGAGATCATTTGACATTCACCCACTCACAACTCCATAAGACTAGTGGTGCACAAGTTTGGAGAGGGAGTGCAACTGCAACTGCTACAATTGGGATTTTGGATTTTGGTTGGACTTTCTCTTCGTTATGGTTTGGAATTTCTACTTGGTATTTGATCATTCTTTCTTGGTGCACTACCCTTGGAGAAAGGTGCACTACCTTGGTTGGGTATTGTTCTGCTTCTGGAATTATTCTGTTTGTCAAGGGTAAGGTGCTTGGGGGTGGCCTTTGTGCCTATGGTTGGGTGACAATATTGATATATTGTCTATGGAAAAATGAGCACATCTCTTTATTTCTAACAGGTTATGGGCCCACACTATCTTCAGACAGTCTAACCACTGGAAGATAGATTGGGAAGTTATTTGTTAAGCTTGTTATGGCACCAATTATAGCTGGAACTAAGTTTTCTGATTATGCAATAACAAAATACCCTAGCCCTTGTGTTCAGGCACTTCTGGTGAAGCATTTGAACTAACTTCTTGACATCCTAGTGCACCCTAGCCTAGCACACCTCTTGGTACCCTCAGCTAGCAAAAACATCAGGTTTGAATTTTTAGTCAAAGTCAAAGTCAAGTTTTGACTAGACAAAGTCAAAGGTTGACTGGTCAAAATCAAAGTCAAAGGTTGACTTCTAGTCAAATTGATTTTGTGATCAAAGTTGAAATTTTTAGAGTTTATAGCTTGTTCTAATCATTGAATCTTTTGATTGAGTTTCTAATCTCTTCTTGTCAAGATGGTATCTAGTTTCAGATTGAAAGACAAGTTGGATGATGCTACAAGGTTTCAAAGGTATGCACTTGTATATGCCATCTAAGTTATATCATCTAGAAAAACATGAGTGTGTTTGTAGGGAAAGTACTAGAGATATTTTCCAAGCTATAATCTTGGATTCAGTGCATTTAGAAGAACAAGTGCACCCTCCTAGCAGTTAATGTTTCAGGTTCCAGGTTTGATTAAATTGTTAAGCTTCAAATTTGTGTATATCAAAGGTGATAGTTGCTACATTACAAATTGTGAAAGCAGTCTCTGAAAGATTCTATTATTTCTAGGTGCAATGAATACTCGACTGCATATGAATACTATTGATATAAATGCTTATTGTACTTGTTCACAAGTTGAACTAACATCTCCTCTAGATAGACATATCTGTTTGTTCTTGTTTCTCTTGTTCCAAGTAGGTACCCTTGCAAAATATGTTTGATGAACAATCCTTGCGGAAACTGTCATAGAAGAAGTTTATGAGGATGACACAACTTCCAGATGGGAAAAAATCAGAACAGATAGAAACAAACTTAAAGAGACTCAAAGGAGTTAGAATCAAAGGAGTCAGACTCAAAGGAAGTCATAAATCAAAAGGAAACCAGAACAAGCTTGTGACACTTTGTAGAAAGCAAAGAGAGATGCATCAGATGGAAGCATGGACTCTCTCAGATGGAGGGAGATGATCACAAAATTACAAAAGAAGAGCATGCATATTGATCATTCAGGCATGAAGCCGAGAATAGGAGGGAGCTAATCCCCAACGATATGACCCATTGAAGAAGAATCTGTAAAAACTATGAAGTAACTATCAATGTTATTCATTGGAAGGAACAACCATGATAAGCAACACGTGTTCAGTTTGACTCTAGAAGAAGTTTTCTTCGAAAAGTATCCTTGAATATCCTTGGTTGTCCATCTACATTTATGTTCCTATGGTGGAAGGTTGGAGTCTTCAGGAAAGAAGGGCATGTATTCTATAGAATATTCCATGGACTCCAACATTGAAGAAAAACATGAAGATTCCAAGAAAGAAAGAAAAGTCAGAACAATCAATTGAGCCAGTTTGAACCCACTAGAAGCAATCAAGTAGACGGAATGGAAGGAA
The DNA here is from genome assembly GCA_032191745.1 of Picea mariana. Classification (NCBI taxonomy): domain Eukaryota; kingdom Viridiplantae; phylum Streptophyta; class Pinopsida; order Pinales; family Pinaceae; genus Picea; species Picea mariana. Next base: position 3,627 of record JASDQU010243729.1, on the reverse strand, counting down.
TTTGTGATGAAGAACAATGTATGTGAGAAATTGTGAAAAATACTTAATCATTGATAGATACAAGGCAAGACTCAGGGCTAGAGGGTTCTCTCAGTAGGAGGGAGAAGACTACGATGACAACTTGTTCTAGTAACCTGATATACCTCTATCTGAGCCATTATATCTCCTGCAGTATCCATGGGTTGGAGTTTATATCAGATGAATGTAAAGACTATTCTTCTCAATAGAGTAATTGAAGAAGAAGCATATGTAGAGCAACCTCAAGGTTTTGAGGTATACTAGAAAGAGACCCTTGTATGCATATGGAATAAAACCTTGTATGGATTCAAGCAAACTTGGTGTAGATCCTCTCGTGTAGAAAATAAGCGTGGTGAAAACTTCCTATGACAGATGAAGTATATTGAAATGGTTCTTCAGAAGTCCGGGATGATGGATTGAAAATCCATGGAAAACTCCCATGATGATAGATCTGAAGAAGTTAATAGACTCTAATCCAATAGACCCATCTTTGTATCGAAAATTGAATGGCTCGTTAATGTATTTGGAGAATACTCAACCAGATATTTTTTTTTGTGGGATGTTTAAGTTATGATATACAATTGCATGGATTTATCGATTCATATTAGGAAGGGACTGCAAATGAAAAAATAAGTGCTACTTGGATATGTTTCAGTTTGAGCTTTGCCTTGATTTCATGGGCTAGTAGGGAAAATAAGTCTGTTGCACTCAAAACTACAAAATCAGAGTATATTGCAGCTTGTGATGCTTGTACGGAAGTAGTGTGGCTCCGTAAGTTGGTTTCTGGACTATCTGATCAGGTGTTGAATTTGACCGTGATATATTGTGATGATCAGAGCTATGCGAAGCTTTCCGAGAATCAAGTGTTCCATGACATGTCGAAGCACATTGAGATCAAGCATTATATTCTCCGTGATAAAGTCCATAGGGGAGAAGTGGTTCTCCAGTATATCTCCACATATGAGCAAATAACAAATATTTTGGTAAATCTTTTGTCCAAGATGAAAATTTTGCGTACTTAAGGGACAATATGGGGCTCATGGAGACGACTTCCTTATTAAAAAGAAAGTGATTACTCCCAGGTTGGGAGGGAGCACTGATATGTTATTGATTTATGGACAGCCATTTTCTAGTTCGGAAAATGGTGTAGGTTGGATAGTTCCTTTCCTGTCCGGAAAGTGGTTTGATATTTCTAACGGACAATTGTTTTCCAGTTCATAAAATAGTCCAGATGGAACATTCATTTTCATAATGAAAATGGTCTGATAGATTGCTGATGTACCATAAACAATGATTCCCCTTGTGGATAGTGTGGGGGAATGGTCTAGGACAATCATTCTTCTTGGCAGTCACTCTGAGTAGTGGTCAAGTAGAATGGTTTTCCTCATTGAGTATTCATTCTTTTAAAGTTCACATTTGTTAGTAGTTCTAAGAATGGTACGTTTTGGAGGTTGGTACAGGACAATAATTTCCATAGGAAATGGTCCAGACAATCATTCCCTAGGGTAGACTCATTCTCTCCAGGTTGCACTGTTATTAGTGCTGGAGGAATGACCCATTTAGGTGAATGGTCCAGGTTCAACAATTAGGGACATGCATTCCCTAGGGAAAAATCATTCTCTCCAGGTTGCAATATGATTAGTGCCGGAGGAATGGCCCAATTAGGTGAATGGTCCAGGCTCAAAAATTAGGGACAATTATTCTTCTATGCTTGGGAAGAATATTCCAGATAGCCCATGGATGATGTTTTACTTTATGAGGGCAGATTCTCTTCCAGATCTCACAGATGTGAGTGGAAGAATGGCCCAAATGACTCAGTTTGTATCATGATATTTTTTATGCAGGTTGATATCAGATGATATAATTTTTGTGGAGACTGTATGTCTCTGGACAATAGTGTTGGATTACTGAGAGGGGGGGTGAATCAATAATAGAGCAATTGAATCCCTTTTAACCATATAATCCAAGTGTTATATCAATGACGCATTATTATCCAATAACTGCAGAGTAAATAAGCAATGAACAAATGAACAAACATACACATACACAATACACCAGTGTTTTACGTGGAAACCCAAATTGGAAGAAAACCACGAAATGCTTTTTCTTATATGTCTTGAAGAATTACATTCATTGGAAGAACCAACTTCCTTTGTTTTCCAGCTGCAACTGGAAGGAGGATCCAACCCCCTAGTTTCTCAGGATACAACCTGAGGGAAGCTCCAACTCCCCAATTCTCTGGATACAACTAGAAGGAGGCTACAACCCCCTATGTTCTTCGGCTACAACCGGAAGGTGGCTAAAACCAACTGTCCTTGCCCCGTCCTGCCACCCTGAAGTAGAAGTAGAATGATGGAACCACTATCACACTATCACTGTGAGATA
>JASDQU010243728.1:77122-97551 GCA_032191745.1 Picea mariana | reverse complement strand
GTTTTGAGCCATTTGGAAAAGGTGGGTGGCCCCCGATATCCACCTGGATCACATGCACAGAAAAGGAAACGTGTTACCAATGTAGGGTTTTGTTGTCTTAGCAGTCTTTAATTCCAGCACAACAAAACTTTGTTCATGGACATGTTGATTAAGCAAATCCATCATATCATGGTGATAGATGTTAACAATGAAATTAGCATTGTGTTGTCCACTGTGAGGTTCTTCGAGGCCCAACTGAGCAATGTTTCATTCAAGTTGTTGGGAATGGTGGAAATGGGCATCCTCCCCTTTGTCATGGCCATAAGGTCGTCGAACTTTGTTGGAAAACTGAGAGGGGGTGAATCAGTGTTAAGCATTTTTTACCACTTTCAATCAGAACATATGAACATTAATTTTATTAGCAGTATGTCATTTGCATTTAATATATCATAAGTAGTATCAATCAACAATGCATAACAAATAACCACAGATACACCTGAATTTACGTGGAAACCCAATTGGGATAAAACCATGGAATGCTTTCTTATATATCGAATATTACATTCATAAGAAGCACCAACTTTCAAATTCTGCAGCGCCAACCAGAAGGAGGCTCCAACCCCCTATTTACAAGCTCCAACCTGAAGGAAGCTATAACTCCTTGAATTCGCCAGCTCCAATTGGAAGGAGGCTCCAACCTGAAGGAAGCTCCAATTCCCTTTGTTCTATGGCTCCAACCAGAAGGAGGCTACAACCCCCTTATTTATAGGCTCCAATCTTAAGGAAGCTTCAACTCCCCGTGTTCTTCAACACCAATCAGAAGGAAGATACAACCCCCTTTCCTAGCCCTGTCCTTCCACCCTAAAATATAAGTGTAGACTCAACCTTTCACTACCACTAATACTGTCACTGGTACATCAACTTGTCACTGTCACATGAACCTATCATTGTCACTTCCACTGATACTGTCATTCTCAATGATATCGCATCATTATCATATCTGGATCAAACTCATAACCACATACAACTCATACCAAGATCACCAAGATCATCTCTCAAATCATATGCACAACATCACCAAGATGTGCATCTAACAATGAACCAGAATTATGCCTCTAGCATGTGCCAACATCACCAAGCTATGTCTCAACATGTATCATACCATCATCAAGATATGTGTCTCAACCATGTGCCAAAACATCAATAATATGCACCCAACCATATACCTCAGACATGTGCTAAAACCATGTACCAAAATGTGTGCCTCAACCATGTACCATATCATTCATGATATGCCTCAACCAAATACCAAAAGATATGTCATAAACCATCTACCATAACATCACAAGGAAATGTACTTCATACATGTGCCAAAGATATGCCTCAAACCATGCACCAAATATGTGCCTCAAGCATGTGCCAATGCCTTGACAATATACCAAAGACATGCCTCAAGCATGTATCATAACATCACCAATGTATAACCCTCAAAACATGCATATAAACATACTTGTAACTTTGTATCAGACCCGGTGCATCATCATACCTTGCTCAGACTTTCAACAACCTGAAACAAGCATCTTTCTCAAATTTCCTTCAACCTCGTTGGTCAGAGGCCAGTGAACTAGCGGGGCATCACGAGACGAGTGTCGTACAACTCGCGGGGGTGCCTCGCGGGACACCTGTAGCCTGACCTGCGGGGGTCAGCGAAATTAGGGTTTTCTCATAAAAACCCTTCGTACACCTGCAATCCCGAAACTTCTCCTCCGCACTTCTTTGCTGCCTTAGATTCACCGTTTCATATTAGCCAATAAATCACTCGCTCACTTGATAGATATTCAATAAAATTGGTTTTCCAAATGAGAGGCTTCTTGAAGTGTATTTATACTTTTCCAAGTGACTTCTTTTCTTAACTTTAGGGTCGACCTATACTTTATGTTATAACCATTTTACTCTTTAATTAATGACTTGTAACTTCTTGTTGCAACCATTTAGGGGCTCCTTAACCATTATTCATGGATTTCAACTTCATGAGGGTGTATCTCTTCAAACGTGAGGAACCACGTGACGTACCACCTACCATTGGAAACAACATGATGAAGATTATCCATTTATGAGGGGGTTACATGCATTTTCATTGTCCTTCATCCTCTTTTTTTTTAAACAACTTCGGACTCCATGACCACACCTCTAGGTTTCTTGTAAATTTCTTTAAAGTGTCTTCATGTGAGGGCCATTCTTTAAGTTACACCATAAGGGAACTACTTTGGAGACTTCTCCAAATACACCCATCACTTATTCCTTCAAACAAACCCATCACTTCTAGAGGCTTCTTCTGGGGTTGACCAGGGTTGACATCAATGACAACCAACTATCCAACAATCTCCCCCTTTGGAATTGATGGCAACACTCATACTCCAACACTCATACCCCCCTATGACCATCGCTCCTTCTAGAGGCTTCTTCTGGGGTTGACTAGGGTTGACATCAATGAAAACCAACTATCAAACAATCTCCCCCTTTGGAATTGATGGAAACACTCATACTCCTATGTGACCATCTCTCCTCATCTCTCTCTTCCGATGTTTCTCTCCCCCTTTGACATCAATGGCAAATGGTATTTCCCCTTGGGGTTGCTCCCCCTGTCTTCATGCTTCTGATCTTTCTCTTGATATCTTTGTACTGACGATTTCTCTCCCCTTGAATTCTATACAAGATGTTGTGTAGATCAATGTGAGGCTTCTTGTACTTGCTTCTTTTCCTCTCTTCTGGTGCTTCTTGTCCATTTGACGGTATGGCTTGTACTAACAGTTTATCTTCCCCTATCTTGTTGTGCCTTTCACTGCTTGTCTGCATGTGACTAATTGATTCCACTTGTCAATATGATTTCATCCATTATGATATATATGTCTAGACTTCTATTCCAAAAATCTCATGAATCAATCTTTGTCCATAAAATTGTCCATTATTCTGGTACTCAACTGTGCATTATGATAAACCATCTTTCACTTTACTCTTTTGAAGATTTCTTCGACTTTGTTGTAACTGATCACTTCATATTCCTGCTAATCAATTTGTCTTCTCAATCTGCAAATCAAACTCTGCATGTCTGGTACAATATGTATTGAATATGTCCTTGCTTGAATACATGTATGGAATACAATCATGAATCACTCCCTTAAATCATTATGAATCCGTCTTTCGAAAATCTGCAAACACTTCAGACTGCTTGAAAGATAGTTCTCTGATCTGTAGAGTTGTTGCTTAGACTCCCCCTCTTCAATATTCATATTTACTGGGAGTCTCCAAGCCAGATGGCTCATAAAGGTGGAGGAAGCCGCCCTAATGCTGATTAATCTTCCTCTTCGCCTATGGAATCATCATCTTCTTCTTTATCCTGAAATCTGACATCTTTCTCTTTCTTTATAGATTCATTATGACTTGCATTGCTGCAAATCCTGAGAGTATGATTCCTGGGAGTTCTTCATTCACCTGTTCTTCCTTTACCCATTCTTTATTCATCTATTCTGGCTTTCTTTTCCAAACCTTTTTGCATCTGATATCAGTGTTTTCTTTCATAGAAGTATCCATCATGCTTCTACAATCATGGGCTATGTGTCTTGTTATCACACAAGTTGTAGGTTGGGAAAATCCTGACCCAACCACCAATTGGTGACAACTAGGAGGGCACCTACCACTGTCACCTTAGGCAGGTGTCCCTATCACTTTAGACGTGAGGTAGTCACCTCAAGCGAGGAATCTCGGTGACCCTAGGGGGAAATGAGATGGAAAATGATAAGTATGAATGGATGTCCCTAGAGGTCAATTCTAAGTGGTATGAAGAGCTTGGGAAAGAGTCTTGGGAAGTTTCGTGGGTTTCCAAATGAGTGGAGTGACATGCCAAGTGTGAATACTTGCCCAAGACACAAGGAAAACAATGCATATAATGTAATATGTTAGTTCGACGGGAAAGTTGAGCTTGTTTTCCCTAACTACAGCAAAGATAAGTAATGTATATCAACTCAATAAAGATATCAAAGTTTGCAATATAAAGTGCTAAGCATATGATAAAATAGACAAGAGGCAAGCTAGCTCAACTCACCAATAATTAAGCAATAACTTTAGCACAAAAAGCAAGGCTGAAACAAAAGGTTTTGGAAGTGAATTTATTAGCCTTATGGTTGTAGCAAACCAATCTTAACAAAAGAAAAATCAGTCACTAGAAACCACCTCTAACTAGACCAATAGGTGTGCTAGGCTTAGTAGAGAGTTCGGGTAAAGTTAGGACTAAATCCTAGGGTTAGTTTAGGAGTTATTAAGTGTTAGAGGGTTAGTTTTCTGTAGCACTAATGGTTGTAGGTAAGTTTTGTAACAACAACAAGAAGTTGTGGTTGAAAGGGGATGCCTCAATGAGGCAAGGGAACCAAAGGCTCGACGAACTCTTTCCCAAAGAGACAACTTTAAAACTTGAAATTTGTAGGTTTACCAAGGCAACAATTTATTTATCCAATGCAACAAGTAAATGACTAGTGCCTTCAATAATTGGGTTAATGGAGTCAATCAAAGAAAGAGCTAGAGGTACTACCTCCTTGGGGGTGTAAATCCTCTTACTCCCCAAGGAAAGTATCCCTAGCTAGGGTTTAGGCTAAGAGGGTGTATGCCCTTATACTTTTCTTAGCAAACCCTTGTTAAATCAATAACATGTAAGCATAAAGTGATGGAGACTAAGGTGGGGGTGTATGCCCTTATACTTCCCACCTAGCTCTAGCAAATAACCTTGAATTGAATAACAAATGATAACAACAATGTAAAAACCTTTCCAATTCAAGGAAAAAGCTAAGACAAACCACCACAATAGCAAGAGAATATGCTTCCAAGGCTAGTTCATCACTTCCATCAACCAATAATCCAGGAAATAACCATAAACAAGAGCACAAAAGAGAGAACTAGCCAAAGATAGCGAAAATTTCAGTCCAATACTTCTCCAAATGGGAGAGTTATGTTATGAAATGAGATCTTATGATCTCTGTTTATAAAAAATGTCTCCAAAATAGTTTGTCCACATAATTTTAGGGTAAACCACAAGACTAGGGGTCAACAACCCTAATATTGCCCCTTTTACAAAATAATAGTAAACAATTCACTTAAAATTTACTTTTACACATAAAGAAACCCTAATTCAAAGTGGCGTCACCCCTTTAGGGGACATTATGACACTAAGAGAAAGTTGTTGGTGTTGGAGGAGTGTAGTTAGGCTTCCCAAAGCCACATGTCAATCATCTAAGTCATTTTCTTCATGGTAAAATCCTTATTCTTGATTCGAAATGTATTTGCAGAATGAAATGAATACAGATTATTGTCAAAAGATGCTTAACATGTAATAACAGATATATAATAAAATTGGTTTCTATTCAATAAGGAAATAAGTTGAAACTATAAAATGCAACGGAAACAAGCTTGCTAGAATGGTGGCGGCTTATCTCTGACAAGAGATGTGACGGCTGCGCTCATTCACAAGAAGATGATTACAATGAGGCTTTGAAGGCCTTTTTACAATAAACAGGACTGTCAAAACCCTAGACATCCAAAAAACTTAACCCTAGGAGATGAAGCGCCAAAAGTCATGTGGGCCACGTTTGAGTAAGTTAGTACATCAACTTCCCAGGGTCGTAACTTTTGCATACGATCTTTGTTTTAGGTGCACGATAGCCCGTTGGAAAGGTCTATCCGAGGAATACACATTTTGCTGCTATATATTGAAGGTCATTTTCACTGTGATGAGCCCTAAAAAAACGTTGTTTAGGGCCTCAAAATGGCTTCGCAAGTCAGTGACCAGAAAACTAGGGAAAAAACTGTCAAACTAGAAAATTGCCAAAATGAGCTAGTTGGAATAGGTGGGAGGCCACCAACATCCATCTGGATCAATCCTCCCACCTTAGGAAGCAATGGTCTCCATTGCGTTGAGTTCCCCCATCAAATGAGGAAATTTATGTTGAATTTGATCACGAGTGAGCCACTTGACTTGGTGCAGAAGCTACCCTGCTTTGACAACTCAATAAAGTTGGATCCTTTGCTAGCGAGTGCCCTTGATATGTTTGACCAAAATCTGATCACTGGAATCCTGTTGTATGCAGTCGGGGTTTATCTCTGTTGGTGTCAGTTGTTCTGTTATCTCGGAGGTGTCCAATAATAGTGGGAAATACAGTCGAAGGATATCCATGTTGAATACTGGGTGCAAGCCAAGGAAAGGAGGAATGTTGAGCTCGAAAGCATTATCACCCACAACCTTGGTGATGGTGTACGACCCATAACGGAATGGGAGAATATTTCGATGGGTTCATGTAAGGCGCTCTTTTTGCAAGTGCAACCAAACTTTTTCGCCCACCTAAAACTTATGTGTCACCCAGTGTTGATCATGATGTTTCTTGTACTTGTCATTGGACTTCTATAGGATATCCTGAACCTGTTGGCGGATGTGTTGGATCCACTCAATGAACCGTGTGGCTTTGTCAACTTCAGTTGGAGCAGGAGATGAGTCGGCCGAGGTGACCGCAAGGGGTAGTGCAACATCTATGGGACTCAATGGTTGGAATCCCAACCCCACCTAAAAGGAGTTGTGGTCGGTTAAGCTATGAAAGGCTTGGTTGTAGCTATGTTGAACATAGGGGAGACTCTCATCCCATGTGCGAGGGTTCTTGGAATTATACATCCGCAGGATATGCAAGATCATTCGATTTACGACCTCGGTTTGGCCATCTGTCTGGGGGTGGAAGGTCATGGATTTGGTGAGCTTGGTGTTCAGCAGTGACCAAAGGCTTGACCAGACTGTGTTGATAAATCGACTGTCCCGATTTGAGACAATGGTTTATGGGATTCCAAAATGTACCCAGACTCGTTCAAAGAAGATATTGGCAGTGGCCTCTGTTGTGATGCTCTTCTTGCAGGCGACAAGAATTGCCATCTTAGAAAAGTGATCCACAACCACAAAAACACAATCATTGCCCCACTTGGTGGACGGGAGGCCCGGCATGTAGTCCATTGAGATGGATTCCCATGGCCTGTCAAGAGTAAGCAGAGGGGTGTACATGCCTTGTTTCTTAGTGGCTGGTTCGACAATCACACATGCAATACGGGACCTGATATACTTTCTTACCTCCTATCGAAGTTTCGGCCAGTAGAAATGTTTCTGCAACATTGCCATTGTCTTTTCAATGCTGAAGTGTCCTGCCACCCGACTGTAGTGGGCTTCCCAGATCAGCTTCGCTCGCTCGCTTGATGGAACACAGATACAGCCTAGACAACACAACAACATGTCCTGAAGATTAAAATTAGCGACAATTGCGTTTGCGCCCAACACTTGGTAGGTGGTGGCGAAGTCTAGGTCTGTCTCATAGATTTGGGGGCATCCACAGGTCTCATGGCCACAAGATTCTAGCATCGTGGTGAGTGTCGTGACTGGCGGTCTGTTGAGGCAATCAGCGACGCGGTTGGTGCTTTTCGTTTTATACTTGATTTTGAGGTGGAATTGTTGCAAATACGTGGACCACTTCTGATGGTGGTCATTCTGCAATTTGCCTTGTGGCTGCATGAACTACAGTGACTTATGATCAGTGTGGATGACGGTCTCTTTCCCAAAAATGTAATGTCTCCACTGGCGGCAGACTTGCACAATGGAATACATTCCTTTGGCGTAAGTAGGGTACTTACATACAACATGTGATATTGTCTCACTATGATAGGCCACGGGGCGGTCGTGCTGAGTGAGAACGGTGCCCACAACATAGTCTGAAGCATCTATCTCGATCTCAAAGGGATGCTCAAGGTCCAGTAGTGAAAGTATTGGGGTTGAGCACAAGCGCTACTTCAAATCATCAAACGCTTGTTGTTGGGACCAACCCCACAAAAATTTCTCCTTTCCACCACCTCTGGTTACTTGGCTGAGGGCCCATGCAATATGGGAAAATCCCAACATGAACCTGCGGTAGAAATTAGAGAGGCCCAAGAAGCTTTGAAGCTCATTGAGTGTGGTTGGGGCTGGTCAGTCACGAATGACTTGGATTTTGGCTGGATCCACATGTACGTCAAGCTGATCAATGATGTAGCCCAAGTAATGAACCATGTCCATGTCGAAGGAGCATTTTTCCAAGTTGGCGTAGAGCTGGTGCTGTCGCAGGGTGTGCAGAACCTGTTGAATATGATGCAAGTGTTCTGCCCAAGTCTTGTTGTAAATGAGGATGTAATCCAGATACACCACTACAAAAGTATTGGTGAATGGTCGTAGGATATTGTCCATCATCCTCATGAAAGTGGTTGGAGCATTTGTCAAACCAAAGGGCATGACCACCCATTCAAAAAGGCCTTCCTTTGACTTGAAGGCGGTCTTCCATACATCTGTTTGTTCTATCGGGACCTGGTGGCAGCCAGACTTCATATCAATATCATTGAAGTATCTGGCACCCATGATTTGATCAAGGAGGTCGTCGATTCAGGGAATCGGGTATCAGTTTTTTACTGTGATATTATTCGGAGCCCAATAATCAATGCAGAGTCGCCAGGTTCCATCTTTCTTCTGTACCAACACGATTGGGCTCACTCAAGGTGATGAGATGGGATGGATGTGCCCCTTGTGGAGCAGTTATTAGATCTGTCGCTTGATCTCCTCATTCTCAAACAAAGAGCGGCGATAGACTGGCCCATTGGGCAGCGATGCGTCGGGGTCATATCGATGGGGTACTTGACCTAACAGTGCAGAGGTACCTCGGTAGGTGAGGAGAAGATATATGAGTATTCTTCCATGACCTTATCCACTTGCTTCTGCTGTGTGGAGAGGTCGGCCGCAGAGACCCTAGATGTGGCTGCGACCTTTCGCTCATTATGAGACGAATCACGAAGAATACAAACTTCCCTATCTGAGAGATGACCTTTCTGCATTGTTGACAGAGATCAAGAAAATAGCACTGGGTGGGACTGCCTCAGGTATCATGTACAATTTCTTGTTCAAAGTAATAATAACACTGCGAGTCCTAGACTCATATACATCATGACGTTTCCATAAATATGGTTGGCCCAAAAGAACATTGCAATCTTTGAGAGGGGCAACATCACAAAATACCTTGTCTTTGAAGGGCTTGATGTCATATGACAGGCATCATTATTGGCTGACGCAGATGTCGCTTCCTTGGTAGATCCATCCGATGGTGTAGGGTTGCGGGTGCGGCATTGTTGACAGAGCGAGTCACTTGAAAACCTCTGCTGAGATGAGTTTCTTCTTACTACCACTATCAACGATGAAGTGCAGCGAGTTACCCTTCACCCACATCTTCAAATGAAAAAGGTGCTCGCCTCCCTCTGGCTCATCTAGTTCACCGGGTTGGATCTTGGTGGTAGCAATGGTAGCACTGGGTTCTACATCTATGATCTGTCTCCCCCTTTCTGGTTTTGACTCCGAGTCAGAACCTGCATATGATTCAGAGGCTTTCACCTTAGCCACCAGCGACTGCTTCGAGTGGCAATAAACAGTGTTATGCCAGGGGCTCTTATGGAGGTCACACCACTTCCTGGTATCTTTATTTGTCTTTTTGGTGTCCTTCTTTGCTTACGGCCTAGACTGGTTGTCCTGAGGTTGTCCGTATTTTCTCTGTCCTTTGTTCTGCAGGTTGGGGCCTCTCTTTCCTGGCTTTTGCAGTGAGGGGTTCCCAGGCCCAAATTGTCGCGTCTTTTGTTTGAAATTCTACTCGATTTTGACGGCATATCGATAGGTTGGGCCCAAGGATGAGATGTCCAGAAACTCCATTTCATCTTGGATGTATCTATGCAAACTGTCGCGATACTTGAGCACCAGATGTCGCTCAAAATCTTTGATACCTAACTTGGTGTGCAAGGTATGGAAGATATTTGTGAACTCGGGCACCGCTTGGTCTCTTTCCTGCCACAGCGTGGTCCATTTTGTGTACAGGTCGTCATAACTTCCAACAGGGTAGTATTGTTCCTTAATAGCATCCCTAAAGGACTCCTAGGTGACTGCAATTGTAAATAATGTGGGTTCCTTTTTTTCCTTTTGCTTAGAGAAATTTTCCCACCAATCTTTGACATGGGGGACGGATTTGAAGAGAGCAAAAGTAATATTTTCTCTATTCGAGAAGTTATGGACAAAGAAATACCCTTCTAGCAGATTCAACCATTTGTCTACTGCATCTACGTCTATCCGACCTTCAAATATAGGAATATCGAAGTTGATTTATACCTTGAAGGGGGCGGCACCTCCATTTGAGGAATATGTGTCACATGTTAGTAGCTGCCGAAGGATTTGCTCAAAAATATCCATCATCTTGTTCCTTTGTTGCGCGAGGGCTTCCTCGAGCAACATTTTGAAGGGATCTCTTGTCATGTCATCTTTATTTTCTTCTGCCATGAGAGGTCATTTGGGCGTGCGAGAGATTTTGTCCTCAAGAGAAACAAGCTCGAGACCCAATTATTTGTACCCTGACCTCATTGGGGACATGCATTAAGAACGACAAGGAGAAGACCACTCTGATACCACTAATCCAGAATATATTTGCAGAACAAAATGAATACAGATTATTATCAAAAGATGCTTAACACAGAATAATAGATATATAGTAAAACCAGTTTCTATTCAATAAGGAAATAAGTTGAAACTGTAAAATGCAGCGGAAACAAGCTTGCTAGAATGGTGGTGGCTTATCTCTGAGAAGAGATGTGATGGTTGCACTCATTCACAAGAAGATGATTACAATGAGGCTTTGAAGGCCTTTTTACAATAAACAGGAAGGTCAAAAACCCTAGACATCTAAAAAAGATAATCCTAAGAGATGAAGCGCCAAAAGTCATGTGGGCCCCATTTGGGTAACTTAGTACATCAACTTCCTGGGGTCGTAACTTTTGCATACGATCTCCGTTTTAGGTGCACGATAGCCCGTTTAGGGCCTCAAAACGGCCCTGCAAGTCAAAGACCCAAAAACTAGGGAAAAAACTGCCAAATTGGAAAATTGCCAAAATGAGCCAGTTGGAATAGGTGGGAGGCCACCGACATCCATATGGATCAATTATCCTCAAAACATCTGTGTGACAATGAATAACAGCCTCACCACCAAACCCTATTCCCCCTAGGTGACGTCATTCCTCTAAAGGTGATGTTTTTCCTCTCCTAGGCAAAACATTTGGCATGTGAGGGCTAGGTTATGTCATCCACAATGTCTTTTAGGCCTCCAAAGGTATGTCTTTCTCATCCGGCATGCAGGCCCTCTGATCCGGATTTTATGAGAAGAACAAAATGACTATAGATTATTACTAGATGCTTAACACAGAATTACAGAGATACAGTAAAACTGGTTTTCTATTCAATAATGAAATAAGCTGAAACTGTAAAATGCATCAGAAAACAGGCTTGCTCGAATGGTGGCGGCTTATCTCTAAGAAAATATGTGACGGTTGCGCTCATTCACAAGAAGATGATTACAATGAGGCTCTCAAGGCATTTTTACAATAAATAGGAGTTTCAAAAACCCTAAACATACAAAAACCTAACCCTAGGAGATGAAGCGCCAAAAGTCATGTGGGCCCCATTTGGGTAAGTCAGTACATCAACTTCCCGGGGTCGTAACTTTTGCATACGATCATCATTTTAGGCGTATGATAGCCCATTGGAAAGATCTATTTGAGGACTACAACAATTGCACAAAATTTCAGAGGCCCTAAACGTCGTTTAGGGCCTCAAAATGACTCTAGAAGTTCGGGACCCGAAAAACTGCTAAAAATAGTAAATTATCAAAATGGCTAGAAATTTGTTTTGAGCCAGCTGGAAAGGTGGGTGGCCATCGATATCCACATGGATCACCCTCAACATACACCTATGGGATTCAAGCACCGTGGAATCCCAAGCTAATCTTGTTCCTCCAAAATTGTCCACCAACTAGGTCCTGCAAAGACAAATAAGCACGCCCTTCCAAGGAACTCAAGTCAAAATATCATGATAGGTAAATCAAGTCAATAAATGAGCCACCTAAGCATGTGTATCAAATATTACCTTGTTAAAAAATCAAGTGGTCAAAGACATTATGCTACTTGCCAAGCTTGGATATGGGAGGGTTGATGAGGTGTCATATTGGGAAGATATTTCCCAGGTCAATGAGTGTTTCCCAAGTGATCTGTCTCTAAGCCATGTAAAGTGGATGAAGTGGTTAAGGATCAAGACTCAATGGGCATGGGGTTCATTGCATACAAGGGGTTGTAGTGTCTCATTCATGGGTGCCTTTGTAGAGGGTGTTTGGCACTTTCGTTTGCAATGCAATTTTTCCAAGCCCATCGTTTTTCCATTCTTTGTTTCTTTCATAGTTTAAGGACAAGTTGAATGCCATTGTCCTGGCGTGGTGTCCAGATAATGACAGTGTCACTCAAAAATACCTAGCAGAAATGAGAAGGATGGCTCATGATGAGACCCCCTTTCTCTCAGCCATGCAACTGATATCCATGATCATGATAGGCCAACTCGATGAGACCTCTTATCTTCCAACTAACCCTTTAAGGATTCATAATCATTATTCTTGTGGGTCACCCTTTTCTTACAGATAAGCATTTCATTTCTTTGTTGGGGGATCCATGGGCGAAGCATCTGGAAGGTTTGTATGTAGGATTCTATATTTTACCCAACAACAATCTCTCTGGGCCTTCAACCCCTTCTTCCCATAGAATGAGGGGCAACCCCTTATCGGGTCAATACACCCTAAAATCCCAAGAGATAAGGAAATTGGGGGTTAAAATTATGAAAAGTGGTAAGTATGGTCGGAAATAGTACGATGGATTTTCAAGGGAGTTCCTAGTAGCAAATGCATTCCTAAGAAGGACTAGGGCACAATGTCAACCACCAAGGTGAAACAAGTTAAAAAGCATAATGTCCAGGTATGTCATGAAATCTAAAGCGGTTTAAGATACAACATACTCAAATGCCTCAAATATTGAAATGACACCCACCATAATACCTTACTTGTACCTCATGGAGCAAGGACTAGTGTCTCTCGGAAGCTAGATGGTGTGGTGGATTCCATCTAAAAATCTATGACCTTTGTGGTGGTGAGAAGGGTCTCCATCTGTGCAAATGGATATTATTGGTCATGTAGTCTCTTAGCACTCCATATCTGCAACCTGAGGGCCTCAAGACATAATCTCCTTAGTTATCCTACAAAGTGGGGATAACATATCAATAGTTGTGAAATTTGTAACATTCAGTATTGTGTGGAGCCACATAAACATTTCTTGCTTGACCATTTCTTCTATAATCTCTGCAATCTACAAATTTATGTCCAAAACTATTACAAGTAAAACAATAACCATAAAAGAAACTTTGATACCCGAGAGTGAATGATCTTCTTTGTGATGTAGTCCTTCTGAATTCATGCCTTTGCTGATCACGATATTCTCTTTTATTGTTTCCTTCACAATGGTTGAAGCTTCTTTGATACCTGAAAGTGGAGGGTCTTCTTTGATATTCGTCTTTTCTATAATTTAGTTTTTGAGTCTTATCTATTTCTAGAATGTTCTCCTTTGAAGGCTCGCATTCTTCCTTCTTAATAGGGCCTCTGATGACTTCCACATAACTCTTATCATTTTCTTCATTCTTCCTTTCTGGTAACTTGCAACATTTCTCTTCAACTTTCTTTGTTGGTGGTGTGGAGTCTTTCTTTTCAAGGTTCGTGTTGAGCTTGACCACTTTAACTCTTAATGTGACAACTTCTTCTTCAGGCTTCTCACAATATTCTTATTTCTTCATCATCCATATCTTCATAACTTCTTCTGTTCTCTTTACTTCTTCAAGTTGGGTCTTCAAGGTGATGATTTCTTCTTTGAGTCCTCTTTCTTGTTGACTAAATTCTACTTCAAGCTTGTTTAAGTCCTTAGATATTTCCTTTAGATGACTTGTCAAACTTTCTTCTCTCTTTTCTGCTTCCTTTCTTTGTGATACTATCTTTGTTTCCAAACATTGTTTCTCTTTTAATTGATCCTTGAGATTTTCTTCAATCAGTTTGGCTTTGTCAAGCTAAGCTTTTAGATTCATGAGAACTTGCCTAACTTCTCCAAAACCTTCCTTTAGCCTAATCCATTTTTCCTTGAGGGACTTGTTTTCCCTTCTTTCCTTATTTATCTCAATTAAAGCATTGATTAGTTCAACCTCAAAATCCACTATCCCCTCTTCACATTCTTCTTCTTAAGAATCTGTCTAACATGATGAGCATCTTCCTTCTCATTTTGTCCCTATATCTTCTTTAATATGCTTTGTCTTTGTGGTGTTATAATATCCCTTAGAATAGAGATTATGTAGCTTATCACATAGATATTTGGTTGATGAAAATTTTCCCACTTTGTCTTTTACCGGATCACGTAATCCTTCCAGGATGAAATCCACTACTATTATTTTGTTTCTCTTTAATTCCTTTTTGGCTGCAGTCTTTGGTTTCTTTGAAGCGGTGTATCCTGCAAAAACTGTTTGCCAAACGTCAAATCTTTGTTCTCGTAAAATTGGTTTCATTCTTATACTTCATATTTCATAGTTCAAACCATTCTGGCCATCAAACATTGGCACTCCATTCTTAGTGAAATCCATGATATACCTTCTAGTGGTTAAACTGATTCTTGAAGGAACAACTTTGATACCAATTGTTGGAATACAAGTTGAATCAGTATCGAGCAATTTTTACCACTTTCAATCAGAACATGTGAACATTAGCTTTATCAGCAGTATATAATTTGCATTCAATGTATCATAAGCAATATCAATCAACAATGCATAACAAATAACCATGGACACACGGTACACCAGAATTTATGTGTAAACCCAAATGGGAGAAAACCACATAATGATTTCTTATATATTGAATATTACATTCATAGGAAGCACCAACTTCCAAATTCTCCAGCACCAACTAGAAGGAGGCTCCAACCCCCTATTTACAGGCTCCAACATTAAGGAAGCTACAAATCCCTAAATTCTCCAACTCCAACTGGAAGGAGGCTCCAACCCCCTAGTTTATAGGATCCAATATGAAGGAAGCTCCAACTCCCTGTATTCTCTCGCTCCAACTAGAAGGAGGCTACGACCCCCTGATTTACAGGCTCCAACCTGAAGGAAGCTTCAAATCCCTATGTTCTCCGACACCAACCAGAAGGAGGCTACAACCCCCTTTCCTTGCCCCATCCTGCCACCCTGAAATATAAGTGTAGACTAAACCTTTCACTACCACTAATATTGTCACTGTCACTGTCATTGGTACATCAATCTGTCACTGTCATTGGTGCATCAACCTATGACTGTCACATCAACCTATCTCTGTCACTATCACATCAACTTGTCACTTCCACTGATATTGTCATTGTCATTGATATCGCATCATTGTCAAATCTGGATCAAACTCATAACCACATATAACTCATACCAATATCACCAAGATCATCTCTCAAATCATATGCACAACATCACCAAGATGTGCATCTAACAATGAACCAAAATTATGCCTGTAGCATGTGCCAACATCACCAAGCTATGTCTCAACATGCATCATACCATCATCAATAAATGTGTCTCAACCATGTACCAAAACATCAATAATATGCATCCAACCATGTACCTCATACATGTGCCAAAACCATGTACCAAAATGTGTGCATCAATCATGTACCATATCATTCATGATATGCCTAAACCAAATACCAAAAGATATGCCATAAATCATCTACCATAACATCACCAAGTACCTCATACATGTGCCAAAGATATGCCTCAAACCATGCACCAAAGATGTGCCTCAAGCATGTGCCAATGCCTCAACAATATACCAAAGACATGCCTCAAGCATGCATCATAACATCACCAATGTATAACCCTCAAAACATGCATATTAACATACTTGTAACTCTGTATCCAACCTGGTGCATCATCATACTTTTCTCAGGATTTCAACAACCTGGAACAAGCATCTTTCTCAAATTTCCCTTAGCCTTATTGGTCAGAGGCTAGTCAACTGGCGAGGCCTCATGGGACAAGTGTCTTACAACCCACGGGGGCACCTCGTGGACACCTGTAGCCTAACCTGCAGGGATCAAGTGAATTAGGGTTTTCTCATCAAACCCTTTGTACACCTACAATCCTGCAACTTCTCCTCCACACTTCTTCGCTGCCTCAGATTCGTCGTTTCAGATTAGCCAATATATCACTTCCTCTCTTGATATATATTCAATAAACTTGGTTGTCCAAATGAGAGGCTTCTTGAAGTGTATTTATACTTTTCCAAGTGACTTCTTTCCTTAACTTTAGGGTCAACCTGTAATTTTTGTTATAACCATTTTACCCTTTCATTAATGACTTGTAACTTCTTGTTGCAACCATTTAGGGGCTTCTTAACCATTCTTTATGGCTTTCAACTTCATGAGGGCATATCTCTTCAACCGTGAGGAACCACGTTACGTACCACCTACCATTGCAAACAAAACGACGAGGACTATCCATCCACGAGGGTGTTACATGCATTTTTATTGTCCTTCATCCTCTTTTTCCTCAAACAACTTCGGGATCCATGGCCACACCTCTAGGTTTCTTGTAAACTTCTTCAAAGCGTCTTCTCGAGAGGGCCATGCTTAAAGCTACGCCATAAGGGGATCACTTTGGAGACTTCTCCAAATACACCCATCACTTATTCCTTCAAACAAACCCATCACTTCTAGAGGTTTCTTCTGGGGTTGACCAAGGTTGACATCAATGACAACCAACTATCCAACAACCCTAATTTTCCAAACGTGAAATATCGACATGGACTATGCTAATTAGGAATGGAATCTATGATATCAGCATGAAGACAGTACCATGGATGTCAAATTTATGGTGGATTTGAAGTGGTGGTACAATCGAATAGGGACCACTTTACGGGAAAAGAAATGGTTCCCATCACCAACGTCTAAATCATATAGGTCCAACAATTGATTGAGAAAGTGATGCCCAAAAACTCCTACGATTTCGTGGAGGATGCCCAAAACTACACATTCAATCAAGCTTGTATTTTACAAAGTACTAGAGCGGAATATGCAATGATAGGCATAGAATTCCAGACCCAAGTGATTAATATCGATGGGAAAGAGATCATGGCTTAAATTTGGGATACCGTAGGATAGTAGAGGTTTCGGGCGGTCACATAGGCTTACCACAATGAAGTTGTGGGAGCCCTCATTGTGTATGATCTTAGTGGTAGGCTTACTTTTGATAATATCGCCCAATGGCTCAGGGGATAACTACACTCGGCTATAGTGGTGAGGAATCTCGTGTTCCTCTTCCTATAACTACGACGATGAGGTGGAGGACTATGTGGTCATCAAGCAAGCGATGTTCTTCATCTCGACCATCATGAGCAAGGTGTTGGCGAGACCCAACATTAAGCATAATGAGTTCATGCTCAGTTCACCCTATACAATTTTATCAATTGTCGGCCTTTTGTTTACCTCGCACTTGCATACAATCGACTTGCCAGGTATACGGATCAGTAAATTCCTTAGACCTACTCGTACAGAACTGCTGACCAGTTCTTGTTTTTTTTTTGTTGATGGGTATGCATGATCTATAACCTTTGATATGAACAAAGGTACGAGGGTTATCACCAATGAGTGAAAATCAAGGATCGATGTTAATGTGAATCCTACTAATGTTGCTAAGTTCTTGAAGATCCAAACATTTTTTTTGTAGCTCGTGGCCACTTTCGCAATTGTAGCAGAATTGTCAGAAGAAGATCTCTGCAAGCTTGTTCTGTGGTAGTAAGCAAATTCTGAAGCTCTGTGGGGCTCTGGAGCAGACATGCCTCTGACTAAAGCAAGAAAGGATCCTAATGCTTATGTTCCATCTAATATTCCTTACAAGAGATTCTATCGACCTTCAGACATGGTTCAATATCCTGTTGGTGCATTTCATGTTGACCTCGACATTTAGGAGAAAATCTAAGTTTATGTGGTTGATGTTATTTAGATAATCTTTGCAATGTTGCATATAAAACTGCATGAAGAGCAGATTGTACAAGTGATGACTTGTTATAACATCACTTAATACACAACATGGTTTTCTTCCTTTGTTGATAATGTGAACAACAAGGAGATTACAGACATCAACCTCCAAGTGAGAGGAAATGGATCCATCCTCTAGACTTTTCGTGGACCAAAACTTCTTTCTGTGGGGAGGTTTGATCCAAGAGAAAATTCACATTTGACACATTCAAGTCAGTACTTATTTCTGCCAAAGCTACCCACACAATGAAGAGCTCATAGAGAGATTTATATTGTAGTTTGAATGAGGTCGGGAGGACTTCATATGCGAAAGATATGGCTCATTGATGTTTTGGGTTAAATGGAAAAACATAAAATGTAAAATGATTAATACTTATGTTGAGTTTAGGTGCTCATGTATTATTGTATTTTTTTGTAAAAAGGAAACTAATTGGTGTGAGAACTATGTAACACTTTAGTTTCCTGCTCTCAAGGGAAAATTGAGATTCTCATGGATTGTAATTTCCTAGTCTCAAGGGAATGTTGAGGTTCCCAAGGGTCATAGTTTCCTAGTTTCATGGAGACTTGAGATTTTATCAAGCATGGTTGAGATATTTTCTCAAACCAATTCCTTAAAAGGTGCCCATATCCTAATTTATGGGGTCTTGAGAGATATTTTCTTCTTGATATGTTGAAGTAGTTTTCAACCATGTAAAGCTATATAAAGACCATTTCGCTCCTTTGTATGGGGAATATTGGTAAAGGTATTTTTGGAGTAGTAAACTCTTTGAAAGAGAGTAAGCAAGCAACCATGCTTGTAGTTTGTAAACCCCTTCATTGGGAGAATTTGTAAGCCCCTCATTGGGAGAATTGAGCCCCACTTAGGAGAAGTTTTAGCCTTTGTAAAGGAGAGAATCAGCCACAGATTGGGAGAGTTTCAATCCTTTAATGGAAGAGGATTGTAGACCTTTTGTAAAGGAGAATCAACCCTTGTTTGGGAGAAGAAATAATAAACGGTTCGTTGCTTGAAGCGGACCCAGAGAGCGTAGCCATAGTATAGTGAACTCCATTAACAATCTGGTTTGCACATTGTTTATGTGTGTTTGATTATTGTCTAACTATAGATTTTAATGATGAATTGTCAATTTTATTTATACAATTATGGAGGAATTGAGAAGCTATTTAAATGAATCTGAATTAGTATTTTTTTTGCACTAATTTTGGATCAAAGAGGCAATGCCTTATGCATCATTGCCAAAGGATTTTGGCACCAAGCAGTGAATGTGTCCTACACATTTTGTCCCCCCAAAACATTTATGAGACCAGTTAAGACTTCAATTTTCTTCCAAATAGAGCCAACATATGAACAATGAATGAGTATATGAGAAATATCTTCATCACATAACTTGCAAAAAGGGCATCTTCCAAGACCCTTCCAGTTTCTCCTTTGTATGAAGTTCTAAGTGGGGACCCTTGGACTTAAAATGTTTGATTTTTACAAACAAATATTCCAAAATATAAAAACTTGTAAGATTCAACAACATTGATGATCATTCATTGCTCAGTTGTTGGCATTGCTTGTATTGTTTTTTTTCCTCATTTCTTCATCACTTGTAGGGGGTGTTGTACTTGGCTAACTTGCAATGTTTTCTTGATTGGTTTGATTTTATTCAACCTCTTCATCTTCCATCTACAAATATAGAAAGAACGTGTAATGAATATATCTACATTTATGTTATTTTATAAACGATTAAGGGAATCAATAAATTTACAATAACATTCAACTTTTCAAAACTATATACATTCTTTCAAAGTCATGCTCCATGTCATGTTGCAACTTATCTTTCAATGGCTCCACTCCATACTTTGTTTATTGTGAGTTTCATGTACCATGACAAAGTTCAAATATAATTAAAAGTTCATTGTTATTACAATATTTATAAAATAAGGGATTTAAAACAACATAGCTACTTATTGATTGATCAATTAACTGTTGATATTCCAACATATGCTCACAACCCATACTTAATCCAATGCCAATCAAATGTCATGAGAAACTTATAGAAAACATCCATGGACATTTGTAAAATAATAAAAATATAAAATCACAACAAATATAAAATATTAAGTAGGGAAAAAGAAAGTACTCCTCACAAATTTTGCAATCAAACCTTTTCTGCCTTATTGCCCTACCCTATGTGTTAAATGGGTTCCATTTTGTTTGTTTTTCCTACAACAAAAAAACAATTGAAAATGGGTATTTCATGTGACAAAACTCATTGATTACACATATCAAAAAAATCAATGATTACATAGATTTAAGGCATGTTGTTGGGATAACTCTTATCATGATTCAATTCTTCTCAAATCTTTGACCATCTCCTTGTACACTTTTTTGCACATCCATACCAACATGTTTG
>JASDQU010243728.1:41820-73874 GCA_032191745.1 Picea mariana | reverse complement strand
TCCTTCCTTTGTTTTTCAATGCCCAGTACCAACATATTTCTCATCATCACTGGTACTTTAGATGGATTTTGTGTATGGCAATGAAGGCATCACACTCTTAGTGTTAAATTTTGTTGATATCCAAGTGATGGGAGATGTTATTTTGTTTTCCAATTGTCCCTCACCTCCCCCTCTTTGGCATCTACGACATTCTTGCAGCAACACTCAACCCCTTTGTTCATTATCCAATAGTATGTGGTGTAGAAGCCAACCTACATGTGATTGCAACAACTGTGAACTGGAGGCACTCAAAATAAATATGGAACATCAACAACATGAAATCGCAACACTAAGGCAATCTCACACTTAGTTCAAGAAAACCATGCAAAAAAGGGAAGAAAGGCACGATAAGTAGCTGGTTATCATGCTAAGAAAGACCAACAAGAACACAAAGCGAATTATTCTCCCAGGAAAGGAGAAGCATGGCTCCTGAGATACAATTCATGGTATGAATGCAGTAATTCCTTCTGAAGGCTCCCATGCTTCATGTGAGGTAGTGCAGCCATTGCTTCCACCACCACCTACTGGAAATCAGGGAAAATCTCAAGATATAGTTGACACAAAATTAAAGCTTCACTAGTCAGGTTCATGAATAACATATATGTTTTTATGCTCTGTCTTTAAGTTAGAATGCAAACAAGGAAGGGAGTCTCTGTTTTTGTTAAAATTTTGATAGATTTCAGTTATCTGAGGATGCCCATTCCCTCTGTTCTATTGAACATTACTGGACACTCTGATTTTTGTAACTTCTGGTTAGTTTTAGCTCTGCTACAACATTTTTTTATATAATACACACTACCCATAAAAGTATTTACGTATTGCAGAAAATCATGTTTAGCAATAATACTTTTTAAATGGTTATTTTTTGTTATTGTGTGAATTTGCTATTGCAAGTCTGATGAGTCTCATTGCCCATTGCTCAAGAAATGCTTCTTGTAGTTTAAACATAACTTGGCTCTTGGATTCATTGGATTGATTTTTGTGTTGTATGTGAAAATGATGTATATACATTCTATCCACTATATCCCTAGGTAATAATCTAAATAGGTTATGAATTGTTCATTTTCTGGTCACTCAAAATAACAAGAAGGGAAATGAATTTTTTGGTCTGAAATCCAACAAGGATAATTTTGGATGGATGGAACTGTAGATATAAGATGTTAACATTTCATAATTTGGTTGTAGTAGAGGTATTCAAGGGTGTTAAATTATGTTGTAATCTAGGGGTTTGTATGCAGGCATTACCAATAGTCCATACACAAAGTAATATACAAGTATTATATAGAAATGTACAACACACACATAGAAGAGAAGGAAGAAAACACAAGTAATGGGGAGACTGTCAATAAACACTTTATATTATATCACCACAACATCAACTATCTTTCTTACTTTTTCTTTGTTACATGCATGCTCATATGTATACTCATCTTTCAATTACAAGGTAGTTACAACTGCTTAACTACCTCGGTTAGTCGACCCAAATGGACGATTGACCAACTTACAAACTCGAGTACATTCTTGGTCGATTACTCTTTTAATCTGGTCAATTATTGGGTCTAGTTGACAGAGTTGACTAGACCCTCCAACATCTCCCCTACACCCAATTCCTTTTTCGTCTAGAAGACAATTTCTTCTTTGTCCAGAAGACAATTCCTTCTTTGTCCAGAAGAAGAGGGAGATTTACATCTTACAATTTTTAAGAAATACCAACTTTTACACAGTTATATAAGTGAGATCATTCAATCTGGATCCTTCGTGGTGGCTTGGATGGCGAGAACTATGTTCTTATGGAATAGTCAACTTTGATTGAAAAAATTGTTCTATCATCACTCTTGTCGTATGATTCTCACTACTTTGGGGATCTGTGGACTAGAAGAACGATTCAATCATTTCTCTCACCCATAGACCCTTGTCGATTATGATGAACAATGAATGCAACTCCACTTCCTCAAGTCTGCTTCAGAGTCGAATAACGACCAGATGGTGTAGAATTGCCTTAGATTGAACTATTCCCTATCAAGGGTTAGGTGTGTTGGTTTTGTGTTGCTGGAGAGAGGTCCTTCTCCCATTTTTTGAAAGCAAGTGATGCTCTTCAAACTCTGAGGACCTTCTTGGGAAAATTGGTTCCTCCTGAGGGGAATATACATGCAATTGGATCAATTGTCATGATCTTTCTAACCTAAGCACTTTGCAGACAATTGCTCCAGCTCACAGATGATTCATTGCCTCCTCCCTCAAGTTGCTTTTATAGCAAAATTGACATGAATGTTGAGCTATTGACAAGGGGGAAAATGATTATTGAAGCCTACCTTATGTACTTTCTATCATGATTCCAGTTCGTGTGGTCAATCGTCTTTTCACGAAGTCAGTCAACCTGACATGGTCTTGAAAAATTTCTTCGACTATCTTGACTAAAAACTAAATTTTGGTCGGCATCCTATTGGTCAAGACTCAAAATAAACAAATTGTTTGATTACAAAAAAATTGATGGTAGATTTCAAAACTAGTTGGCCAAGTGCTAAGCAATTTTGTTGGCTTTGTCTACAAGTGGTGTTGTGCTTGATGCTATTGGATGATGAGCAATTTGAATCTCAAGTTCTTCTAATGGTATTGGTTGGCCAATAGGTTCTTCGAGGATGGTTTTCAGCCAAGTGTGTCCTTCAGCCTCTGTTGTTGATGTCATTGGTCGCAACCCTAGGGATGGAAGATCAGATTTTGATGCACTTGGATTTAAAAATTGGAATCACTGCCTTGGAGGAGAAATTGGTGTAAACTACAGTTGAGGAAGTGGTTGAATCTGTGGTCGACTCAAAGTTGTACTATAAATTTGTGGTGCGACTTGTTGGAGTCGTTGGTTGAAGGTCTGCCACTCTTCAATTATGCACTACACTTGTACTCCCAATGACTTCGTCTATGCCAAATAGTCGAGTTTTTCCATGAGGGAAGCATTATGTACTTCTGCCAAGTTGGGGTTAAATTATTGTTATAGTTGTTGTACTCGCTGGATCACCTAGGTCATGTGGTTTGCTACACTCCCTGCTTCAAGCTGATCCTTTTTCCCTTCTTTGATCCACTCTATTTTATGTTGCAGTAACTTTGTCTAGTTAGTTGCTACACTCCCTGCTTCAAGCTGAGCCTTTTTCCCTATCGATTTGTTTAGTTAATGCATCAAAGGTTTTGTAGTCGAACACGATGGTCTTTTTGTAATTTAAGTCTTTTAAAATTGCTTGATGCACCTTTAGTTGACTGCATATTTTTGCAAAGTGGAAAGGCCAATGTTGAGGATATTGTTCATGGAGGTTGCTTTCTTAGTGGTTGATTCGAGGCTCTGCCTTGTCTCTTTAAATTTGTCGTACTTAGTTTGCAGAATGGTTATCGTCTGGTCGATCTTCAGTTGCTTGTTTCTTCTTGCATCAATTTTTTTTGTTCCTATAGTTGTTTATTCTCTTCCTGCATTTTTTTGTTTTCCTCCTTCATGTGGTTGTTCTCTTGCTGCATTTGAAGGTTCTAGTCAACTACTTGTTGTATTAGTTGCTTCATTGAGTCGATTCTGTCGAATTCAAAGCTGTCAGATCCAACGTGCAGTTGCTTTTGGGCCAGGTTGATAAATTTTGTCCATGTGGCCTTTTCTTTTTCCTTTTTGGTTGCTACTTTGTCTACTGCCTTGATAAACTTCATCCACCTCAAAAAATACTTTTTAGAGAGTTCATTGTACAAGTCGATGATTTGATTGTTAGCATGGAAATTTGTTTTTCGGTGCTTATGAAAATTTATCTATTGTCGCTTATGAAATTTTTTCTTTTGGCGCTTATGCCTTTATCTCCAATTTTATTTTTCGGCACTCATAAAAATTTGTCTTTCAACAAACACCTAAATTCTATTTTGCAATGAATTTTGAATTTTTTATATCGATGCCTTTCAGATTTTGTCTTTTATAGTTTTGGCAACCTTCAAATTTTGTTGTCCAGCATTGATGAATGCTTTGACTTTGTTGATACAACTTTTTTAGTTTTTTAAAAAATGGAGCTTTGGGACTTAGGATTTTTTGGTTTTCCTAAGTTTTAAAACACTTGCTACGCTATATGAAATGCATACAATTAATGAACACAAACGTGCTAAAAATTGCTCGAGAAATAAAAAATAAATGTTACCCAAGATTTCAAAATTTTAAGGTGTGTTGTGTACTCAACATGCTAGACAGTGGGTAAACTCAAGAGGGGAATCCGACCATTTCTTAGTTCTTCTTGAGTTGGTAAAATACCTCCTAGTCATTTTAAGCTTAACCATGGTTGGCTAGCTGAAGATGACTTTGTTAGTTTCGCTAAAGAGTAGTGGATTCTCTATAATGGGACTCTAAGGGAATTAGCAACTATCTAGTTTGAATCCAATTTGAAAAAGTTAAGTAGGCAGTTATTACATGGGCCCATTTGAAGAAGGAAAGGGATGAAAAGGCACTCATAGAAGTGGAGTCCAAGATGAAGGTCCTATATAGTAGTAAAGGTGTTGGTTTCCTCTCCAAGGAAACAAAAGTAGAGGTAAATATTCTCAAGGAAAAAAGGAAGCAACTTGGAGACTTAAGAGTAATGCTCTTTGACTTGATAAAGGAGATGATAATTCAAAAAAAATTCATCGGTACACAAATAAAAAAAAAGAATACAGATATTGTTTAGAAGGTGGATATAAATGATGGGATATTGGCCACAAATTTTGAGCATATTACTAGGGTCAAGGTAAACCATTTTCAAAATGTATACAAAGTAGAAGGTAAGGAAACTATTCCAGAAATGGTGAAAATAACCTCTTTCTTTCCCAGTTTTGTAGGAGATGAGGACAACATTGATTTATTGGAGGAAGTTTCTAAGGAAGAGCTATAGACTATCCTTCATATGTAGTTTTTAAAAGGATAAGGGCCCAAGCCCTAATTATTGGATTGCTGATTTTTTTTTAGGGTTGTTTGATTATAAAGGATGAGTTATTGAATGTTTCCAAGGAATCGTGATCCTCGAGGGGGGGGCGAACTTGCTATGTATAATGCCACATTCGTTGCAGTAATCCTAAAATCAAACAATCCTATATGATTTGGTGAATATTGACCTATTCCTCTTTGTAATTGCATCTATAATATTATTGTGAAGATCATTGTTGGGAGGGTCAAAATATTACTTTTAAAGACAATTTTAGGTAAGGAGTTTGGTTTTTGGAGGGTAGGCAGATTCATGAGGCCATTGGGGTGGCTCAAGAGGGCCTTCACACCATAAAAACCATAAATCTCACTTTCTTGGCTGACTTCTTCCTCTAGATTTTCCATGATTCACTATTCCTCTGCAATAGTGTGCCCATGGTAGAAGGCAACGTTGGCGGGTGCATCTTGCTGGACCCGAGCGAGAGGAGGACGGTCTCCTGGTCGATTCCTTCTGGCAGAGCTTTGGCCACGTGGAGAATTCATTCTGGTTGAACTATGAGTGTGGTAAACAAGGAGATGGTGTTAAATCTCTCTACGAGAGGGAGCGATCGAAGACACTGGGCGAGTTCTCTGTGGTTCTCGACGAAATTAAGGGGAATGAAAAAAACAATAGTTCTTACCAGACTTTGCATTCTTTTCAAACCTGCGTAATTGGGGATGGGGTTCCATAAATGTCGTATCCTCCTCCCTGTGTCCTGGAGATCGAACATATGCATTGTTGTTATTGTGGTGATGTCATTGATGTTGTTAAAAATCCAAGCCATAATTTGAGACTCTGTCATCGAATTTCTGCAAGTATTGCCAGTTAAGGCGGATATCCAGCCTAGACTGTGTTGTGAAGCAGACATTGAAGAGGATTGAATGCTCTTCATAAATGAGGCAGAGAGAAATGAGGTCACTTATTAAGTTGACAGTTGTGGGTGTCGTGGAGCCTTCATATTCCAAAGGTTTTGGACAGTTCCCATGGTTCACCCGAATCGGG
The DNA here is from genome assembly GCA_032191745.1 of Picea mariana. Classification (NCBI taxonomy): domain Eukaryota; kingdom Viridiplantae; phylum Streptophyta; class Pinopsida; order Pinales; family Pinaceae; genus Picea; species Picea mariana. The sequence goes on along the minus strand of JASDQU010243728.1, from coordinate 67,887 downwards.
GGTATCTGAGGCCGATGTTAATCCATTTGGGATTCCACATTTCTTTTGTGAACTGGGTTATGAACTGTATAACTACTATTACTTTCTTAATTGTTATAAATGGTTTAGCATCAAATTTCTTTAGGCCTAAATGAGGTTTTAGACAAGGTTGTTCTCTTTCTCCTCTTCTTTTCATGATTGTGGCATAAGGTCTTAGTCGGGCTTTGAAGGAAGCAAATATATGTGGATCTTTTAAAGCATCAAAGCTAGGCATTTTTTTTATCTTTCACATATATTATTTGTTGATAACAACCTGATTTTGACATATATTATTTGTTGATAACAACCTGATTTTGTGTGATGGGACTAGTAGTGACATTATGAACCTCAAGGAGATCAGAGATCATTGATCTCAATTGTATAACAATTGGTATCATGATAAATGTTATCAAATCCACAGTCTCTTTTTTTGGGGATTCTTAGGTTTTCTTTGCTAATATATTTCCTTTTAATCAAATCAATTTGGAAGATGGTATGAAATATTTAGGTTTTGTTTTAAAACCTAATGATTATAAAAAAAATAGATTGAAGGTGGATAATTGCTAAGGTAAAACAAATGATAAAGTATGGTGTCATAGGTGATTATCAAGAGGAGGTAGACTTGTTTTGTTTTAAAACCTAATGATTGTAAAAAAAGAGATTGGAGGTGGATAATTGTTAAGGTAAAAAAAATGATAAAGTATGGTGTCATAGGTGATTATCAAGAGGAGGTAGACTTGTTTTGTTTTAGAGGCAATTCTTGTTTACTAGATGTCTTTGTCTTGGATACCAAAGGTAGGTTGGAAGTGATTAGAGGAATAAACTTTAAGTTTCTTTGGTCAAGTTGTAATGAGAAGAAAGGGGTCCCTTTGGTAAGGTGGCAAAGGTTGGCGGTTCCAAAGGATAGGGGGGGTTGGGGATTGAAAAATATTTTTCTCTTCTCAAAAGCTTTGGCACTCAAGAGTGTTTGGAAATTCATTCAAGGAAATGGTATTTGGTGTAACATTGTAGTTTAGAAATACATTTTTCCCAATTCTGTTGAGGATTGGACCATAAGTCCTATAAAGAATCTTCATAATGTTTCTAATATTTGGAAAGCAGTTGTGTTAGCCTTTCTGATAATTGGTAATTGGATTGTTTGGAAAGTTGGGTTGGTAATAATGTAAGAGTAGGGGAGAATCCTTGGATTGGATATGGTCTAAATTTCATATTACCGGATCACATGATTTAACAACAAAGAAAGAGTGGTTTTTTTAATCTAACTTAGGTAGCAGACCTTGAATTGACTACAATTTGAAGTCAAGAATAGAAGTTTGCTAGGGATATTGGTTTTAGAGGAGAGGATGTTGGACTTTGGGATGATTTTGTAAGGAATTTGAAATATAACCATGTTAAGATTAGAGATAAGAATGATTGTTTGTTCTAGTCCAAGAATAGTTTTGGAGATTATGCTACTAAGGTTGGGTATAAGATTCTATGTTTCAAAGAGGACTTGGGGGAGAAAAGTAACGGTGAAAGGAAGAGTGAGTTCAAATGCACATCAAAGTCCCATATATTAACGTGGCTTTTGCTCAACAATGAAGCCCTTACTTGGGTTAATATTTAGAAGAGGAATAAGCATGGTATGAGGAGATGATCTTATGTAAGGTAAGTGAGGAATCAAATTTCCATCTTGTTGTGTCTTGTGCATATCTTGTTAAGGTATGGAAGGTTTCAGAGGATTTAACTAGTTTAAGAAATGTATGGTCTGGAGCAACCACTGAAAAAAAGGCTAAAGCCTTGGTGTGGAAATAATAGTACAAAAAATTTCAGGGATCTTCCCATGATAATTTCCTAGGGCATCTGGTTATCAAAGAATCCCAACCTCTTTGAAGATAAATACATTCCTCCTTTGGAGGTGGTAATGGAGGGCCTGCATGGAGGTGACCTGCAAAAACCCTAGTTTTCTCTTAGGGTACGGGTGGCTCTACCTGCAGTAAAGTCTGGAAGGAGGAGTTCGCAACGTGGAGGAAAATGGAAGATCCACCACAGTTGGTGGACTATTCAGATGACCTTTTATATTAAGCATACATTTTTTGTGATCTTATCATTAATAATGACGTGGCTTCAGGATTGGGCGATGTTTCCTCACCAACACGTCTCGGTTTACAAAGTCCAAATCTTTATTTAAATTGGTAGAGATACGTCCTTCAAGGTACAAGTCGAGGCAGAGAGGACCAAACATCAAGCCCCTCCCCAGGCAACACTCGATCGAGGGTTTTGGAGGGATATCAGTCCTAGGTAAACATTGTTTCGCTCAACCCACATGTTTCCTTCCCGTGTCAGCCATTGGTTCGCGTTATCTTGATCTTATCTACTCGAGTGGAGGTTTTTGGAGGAATGGGTTTTATCAGTAGCCGATTAGGAGTGGAAGACCTTAAGGCTAGTGACTCTAGGTCTAAACTAGTGGGCAGAAAAAGGTAAAAAATGGTTCGATCCAAGGGGGAGATATAGCTTTGGTCGTCAGAAAAGACCTCCAGGTAGCACAAATCGTGGATCTTGAAGGAAAAGCTCTGGTCGAGTGATTTGGCTCGAGATGAATTTTAGTGGGGGCTCTTTCTCACTGGATGGAATCCCATTGGCTTCTGCTTCTGGGCTATGCCCCCACATTCCACCTCCTCTCAAGAGGATGGATTCGATTTACTTTTAAGGAGAAGGGTGATATGTAGAATATTTTGTTGGTGAGATGGTTCTAGGATAGACATGTATTAAGCGTGAAGCCTTGGCATTCATTGTTTGATGCCATTGTTGGGGGGATAAACAACGTACCAATACAGATTAAGTTTCCCAATATTCCTTTGGAGTACTGGACATATGAGGGTTTTCGGGCAATAGGCAACACACTGGGGTCTTTTATTATGGCAGAATCATCTTATAAGTATGTGTCAGGTCGAGCCGTGGCACAAATTTTGGTAGATCTTGATCCCTCGGAAGGATTGTATGAATAAATCAAGCTAGTCGTGGGTGATCGGTCCTATTTCTAGCTTTTAGACTACTTGAATATACCTTTTCCGTGTGCGTGGTGTCACTGTGTTGGTCATGCAATGGTTGATTGTGACAAGGGCCCTATCAAAAAAATTCCAAAGGAGGATAAGGTGGAGGTAAGCATATCCGCCATACCTAAGCAGGGCAGGGCCCCTTGTAATGACTAGAGACTGGTGGTGGATCTTCTCATTGTTGATGATTGCAGCTTCATGAGACATTCTCCATATCGTACTCCTCTGGACTGAGTTGAGATGATTTGTGAGAACGCCCATGTGATGGGCGAGTCATACTCCTCTGGACTGAGTTGAGATGACATATGGGGTCTCTTTTTGTGCTCCTCTGGACTGAGTTGAGATGACTTGAGATGGTCTCATGTCGGACTCCTATGGACTTAGTAGAGTCGACTTGAGATGGCTCTCTAGATCGTACTCCTATGGATTTAGTTGAGTTAATATGTTGAGAGTGACGTCCCTGTGGTTGAGCACATGTGGACTTGTCCCTAGTGGCATAGAACTAGAGGATGTGTGTGAGACCTCTTGCAATATTATCAAAGAGTAAAACTTTTGTGTAACCCTAATTTGTATTGTGAAGGATACAAGTCAGCCCCATTGTGTAAAGATAATTAATATTGTGTAAAAGATTAATTATATTTATTAGTTGTACAAGTCGGCCCTATTGTGCCAATAGACACATCTATTGTTGATTTAGGTCATGTATTTATTAGAGAGTTAGATCCACATTGTGGATCACTCACTCATTCATTATCTCATTCTCTCAATGCCTACTTGTATGGATGAAGTGCGCACTTATCTTATATGCAAGTTTTCTTGGTCGTAGAAGCACCCTCTTGCGTGCTCTAGGGTTTGTGGTGTGAAGGATCTTCTCTTGGCCATATAGTAAAGGGTGGTTGGGTTTTTCCCTTGGTTGAGAAGGGTTTTCCCAGGATAACTTCTTGTGTCATGTGCATGGTTATTCTTCTTTTGATCTTGGTTACTACAGCTATTGTGTTGATGCATTGTTTATGGTTCAAGTTCATGCTAAATTGAAAAGAAACTACATCTACTTGAGCTCTGATAAAAAAATTAACATGGTATCAGAGCAATGTTCTTGGAGATGACCTATTGCACAATCAATGAAGGCAGACCGTGGAATTTTGAGGGCTGCTAGACCCCTGTCGTTGGTGTAAGGAAAGGGTCAGACCCCTGTGGTGAAGTTTAATACAAGCCACATGCCTATTAGCCTTGGTCGAGCCTTGATTAGGGTCTTAAAAGGAGACCACAACATGGAGAAACCCCTCTAGGGTTGTTGCAGCTAGAAGGAGCCCTAACCGTAGACATAACCACAGACTTAAGACCAAGTTTTTGTGGCAGATCTAAGGCTATGAAAACAATAAATCTAAGGCAGTCCTATGGTGTTTTTGAGGCAGTCTTTGTGGTAGATCTGAGGCAGCTTTGTGGCAGGTCTGAGACTAGTTTCAGGTGAACAAAGTGAGTCTTCTATAAGCTTCTATAACTCTGTTCCATGAAGGTTTGGAGTACAAGTTCTGAAGTATATTTTGAATCATTTTAGGCCAAATTTGAAGTGAACTCTAGACTTATTCTAAGGCCCATTCCTTGACAGAGATAAGGTGGTTGTTCTGAAGTGGTTTTGTAATAATTCTGAAGCGGTTTGTGTGGTGAATATGCAACTATAACAAAGTGAACAAAGGCAGATCTGATATTTTTTGCAGGCCAAATTTTCTGAGGCAATGAGGCATATTTCATGTGAAATTTGAGGGCAAAGTTTGGAACCATCTTTTGCATAACCAAGCGAGGATTGAGGAGCAGCTAGGCCAAACTTGAGACTCATATTGGGCACAAATTTCAGGCTTGCTACAGGAAGTAAATTTCTGAAAACTTGTTTCAAAATGATCCTTGGTGTGAGTTTTGAGTGTGTGCTATAATTGTACCTTATTCAAGCTCTAGTGGACATCAAGGAGACTAGACTTGCAACTAGTGATGTGCAAGGTTCCCATTATGATTATGCCCTTGTCACTATGTGAATCATTGTCCTTTGTGGAAGAAAGGAAAGCAACATAAGCCACCTCAAAAGAAGTCAAGGAATGCAAGCAAGAACGAGGAGGATTTCTTCTCTATCTCAGTCTTCTCAGGAGGATCCAAATCAAGATTGAGCATGATTGTAGACTAAGGTAATTTTTGTACTACATTCCTTATTTGATTTCATCATTACACTGTAGTATCTTTCATTTGATAATGAAGGGTATTATCCCTGGTATGGGAGCCCTCATGACTTGGACCATTATCCCTGGTACGAGAGTCCAATTTTTCTTGGTTGGTTATTATCCTAGTACATGAGGCCATCTTGGTTGTTATCCCTACGGGAGGCCATCTTGGTTATTATCTTAGTACGAGAGGCCAATTTTCTTATTTCATTATTGAAGGGCCATGATCCCTGGTAAGAGAGCCCATATTTCTCCTTGCTTAGTACTGTAGAGGCAATAGAGGACCCGAGAAGGCATGGGATGTCTCCAGGATAGCAACACCGGAAAAGGATGATCTCACAATTTCCTCCAAGACTGATGTTCATCCTCCAGACTTCAGAGGGAGTCACTTGACTCAAAGGGAGTCAAACTATTTGAGAATAAAGAAGAGACAGTACCTTCTCCCCCTTTAGCAGTTCAGAGGGAGACAATTACTGATCCAGTTGATCCAAGTTGATCCCATAGCTCAAGTTCATGTTCCCAGAGACATTGCAGTAGGCCAGAAGAGGCATGCATGGGCTTAATAGACTCTACAGGAGGCAGAGGGTCATGCATCTCCTCGTGGTGCATTCTGAGAGAGCAAGAGACCACAGAGATTTTTGAGCTATGTTTTAGCTATGAGCTGCATCATTGATACTGAGCATTCTTATCATGGAGGAGCATCAAGTCAGTAGGTTTGGCAAGATGCCATGACCAAAGAGTATCATTCCATCATGAAGAATGATGTGTGGGATATTGTTCTGAGACCGGAAGGGAAGTCTGTAGTGACTTACAAGTGGATCTATAAGATCAAACATGCAGCTGAGGAGATTTGTGGTGAGATTTGTAGCTAGAGGATTCTCTCAGGTGGAGGGAATATATTATGAGGAGACAAATGCTCATGTTGTCCAATACACTTCCATCCGTATGATTATTTCACATCAAATGGATGTGAAGACAACCTTTCTCAATGGAGAAATTGAGGAACAAGTTTACATCGAGTAGGCAGATGGATTCGTGATACATGAGAAGGAGTCTCATGTGTGCAGGTTGAAGAAATACATGTGTGGACTAAAGGAGGAACCTTGTGCATGGTATGAGAAGATTGATGGATACTTGATGAGTTTGGGCTTCAGCAAGGGTGTTGTTGATCCCAACCTATACTAAAACATTGTTGGTGACGAGTGTCTAGTTTTGGTCCTATATGTTGATGACTTATTCCTCACCGGTTCAGAAAGCCTTATTGTTCAATGCAATCATGCATTGGCTTCTGAATTCGAGATGAAGGACCTTGGTATAATTCACTACTTCTTGGGACTAGAAGTGTGGCATAGGACTGATGAGATTCTCCCAAGTAAGGGGAAATACACAATTGAGATATTGAAGAAATTTGGGATGACAGACTACATGTCCATGTCTACACCGATGGTGATGAATCTGAAGAAACTGAGTGAGACTTCTTCCGATTCAGGCAAGATTGATCCACATATTTACAAACAACTGATTGGATCATTGATGTATCTGGTTAACACTAGACCTGATATATGCTATGCAGTGAGTGTACTCAGTTAGTTTATGAGTCAGTCGAGACAGGCACACTCGATAGCAGTGAAGCATGTATTGAGATATTTATGAGGCACAATTGGTTATGGCCTAAGATATGCCTCCAGTGTAGACATGAGATTGAAGGGATATGCCGATGCAAATTGGGCAGGGAGTGCAGTGGAACAAAAGAGAACCTATGGTTGTTGTTTTACATTGGGATCTGCCATGGTTTCCTGTTGCAACAGGAAACAAACTTTTGTGGCTTTGAGTACCGCAGAAGCAGAGTACATTTCATTATGTGTGGAAGTCTGCAAAGGAGTGTACCTTTGCAAGATCCTTGCAGACTTATTTGGACATGAGATGGATTCCATTGTTATCCATTGTGATAACCAAGGTTGTGTGAAGCTCTCAGAGAATCGTGTGTTTCACAATAAATCAAAACACTTGAGATCAAATACCATTACATCAGAGATATGGTGCAGAGGAAATCAATACATGTGCAATACCTTTCTACACACGAGCAGGTTGCATATGTCTTCACCAAACCGCTTTCCAGGACGAAGTTTGAGTACTTCCGTGAGAGACTTGGGCTGGTGGAGAATGCCTCCCTAGCTAAGAGGGAGTGTTGATGATTGCAGCTTCATGAGACATTCTCCAGATCATACTCCTCTGGACCGAGTTGAGATGATCTGTGAGAACACCCATGTGATGGGTGAGTCATGCTCCTCTAGACTGAGTTGAGATGACTTGATATGGTCTCATGTCGGACTCCTATGGACTTAGTTGAGTCGACTTGAGATGGCTCTCCACATTGTACTCCTATGGATTTAGTTGAGTTAATCTGTTGAGAGTGATGTCCCTCTGGTTGAGCACATGTGGACTTGTTCCTAGTGGCAGAGCACTAGAGGATGTGTGTGAGACCCCTTGATATATTGTCAAAGAGTAAGACTATTGTGTAACCCTAATTTGTATTGTGAAGGGTACAAGTCGGCCCCACTGTGTAAAGATAATTAATATTGTGTAAAATATTAATTATATTATTGAGTTGTACAAGTCGGCCCTATTGTGCCAATAGACACATCTATTGTTGAGTTAGGTCATGTATTTATTAGAGAGTTAGATCCTCATTGTGGATCACTCACTCATTCATTATCTCATTCTCTCAACGCCTACTTGTATGGCTGAAGTTCGCACTTATCTTATGCGCAAGTTTTCTTGGTCATAGAAGCACCCTCTTGTGTGCTCTAGGATTTGTGGTGTGAAGGATCTTCTCTTGGGAATATAGTAAAGGGTTGTTGGGTTTTTCCCTTGGTTGAGAAGGGTTTTCCCAGGATAACTTCTTGTGCCTTGTGCATGGTTATTCTTCTTGTGATCTTGGTTACTGTAGCTATTGCGTTGTTGCATTGTTTATGGTTCAAGTTCATGCTAAATTGAAAAGAAACTACATGTGCTTGAGCTAAGAATTAAAAATTCAACAAGCTCTAACCTAATGATGGGAAATTGATGGTAGGAGACAATGAGGGACATGTGACTTCTTTGAGGATACCATAGCTTGTGGTGGGATATATTTTGATCTCTTATGAAGTGCAAAGGGGTGTAGATAGTGCTTGGATTGTTACAAGTAATATACTAGAGGCAAATCTGGGCATTTCTACAAATTAATGGCACAATATTGAGGCTTTGTCGTTGGCTTCCAAAGTCCCTATGGGGACTCCAAGTATGGCATTGTTTCCTCTTCCAAAGTCCCTATGGGTTCTCCAAGTATGGCATTGTTTCCTCCATTTGGTGTATTTAAATCCTCACATTTTCCTATCCAAACTACAAAGGGAAATGGGGGTTCCTCTCTACCTAATGTTATTGATGGTGGGCATGTTGTTCAAGCGGGGGGGTTGTGGATGGACCGACATTTGATTAGGCGAATGATTGTTCGTTGGCCCAGATGGAGGGCTCTCGAAACAAAAATTCCAATACCTCAGTGTCTTTTTTCCGGGGTAGAGACCCATACCTTCTCAGACCTCACTCCCATGCCCCAAAATTGACCTCTTTGGGGGGTTTGGGTCTAGGTCCCTCAAAAGAGTATTGGCCTATGAAGGCAGGTCACAAGTCGACATTTAAATATGCCCAGGAACAAGCTTCCAATGAGGTTTCTCTAGGTCGCCAAATATTAATATCAGGGGTTCTTAGAGAAAGTGTATGCCCCAAAGGGGATAACCCATGAAGCTCCTCTCTATCAATATCCAGGGTCTTGGGGCCAGACCCAAAAAACTCTCCCTTTGGCATATTATTTCTCAAGAAATGCCAAATGTTCTCTTTCTTCATGAATTCATGGGTAGAGGGGATGTAATTATTGACGAGCTTCGTAAATGCTTTCTAGTTGGGAGTTTGTGGGTATTGATGTAGATGGGTTATCTTCTGGACTAATTACGGGGTTGTATAAAACTATGTCACTAACAAATTGCTTCTTTGTCCATTCATGATTAATCATAGAGGCAAAGTACAAAGAAACATACAAAAGATTTCTTTTATGTAATATCTATGGCCCTTGTGATGATTGGAAGACTTATTGGGATCACCTATTGGCTAACCATATTGTCGTAACTGAACTTTCCATTGTAGGGGGCGATTTAAAATTCTCTTTGGGTTGAAGTGAAATTTGGGGAGAATCAACTTAGGAGGATCCTTTGACCCACTACTTCAGGGATAAGTGGGTATTGTGGATATTGAACCAATAGTTCTTTGTTAGACATGAACGAACAATAGATCGGGGTCGGAAGGAGTGAAGAAATGCCTCGATCAATTCTTGGTTCATCAAAATTTTCTCACAAACATTGGCATCCTCAGATCATGGGTTGGTAAAGTTAAAGTTTTTGATCATTTTCCAGTCTTCCTCGAATTTGATTTGACTTGAGGAAGACCGAGGGCTCCTTTTAAATTCAACCCGTCATGGCTAGAGAACGAGGAGTTCAAAAAACTAGTGGAAGGAGCATGGGTGGGTTATGACCCAAGCCAAAGCATGGCTACATCTTAGCAATTTGTAAATTCACTCAAAAAGATTAAAAAGGTGGTGATTGAATGGGATCAGAACCGAAGGCAAGGAAGGGATTTCACTCTAGTGAGTATTGAAAAGGAATTGAGATTGATCTATGAGAAGGTTGTTGGGGGATCGAAGGAAGGGGTCGACATGGACAAGGTCAGGAATCTGGAAGAAAAATGTTATAGAATCTTGCTTGAACAGGAAAATGAATGACGATTTAAGAGTCGGGCATTATGGCTTGCAGCCAGAGACTTAAACACCAAATATTTCTAGTGGTATGCCAACCATCGGAAAAACCACAATTCCATCTAGGAGCTAAACAATGAGGAGGGTCACTTGGTTTGGGGATTCAATGATCTAGCCTCCCTTGGGGCGTGGCATTTCATTTCTATATTTAGTGATCCACCAAATTATGATATGGAGGCCAAGTTAAAATTGTTTCCCATTTCCCGTAGTTGGTTGAGGAAGAAGAGAATCATGCTCCTTTCAATGAAATCTCCATTGAGGAACTTCGAGCTGTTATAAGCACCTTCCAAAAATACAGGATCCTGGGTCCTCGTGAGTGGATTGTAGAATTTTTTGAAGGTTTTTTTGATTTGGTGGGGCAAGACCTTCTTCGAGTGTGGAGGAAACCCAGATTTCTAGTAAGATCTCATGTAACATCAATTTCACTTTCATAGCACTAATTCCAAAGGTGAAATGTACATCTTCCTTTGATCATTTTCAACCAATTTCTCTTTTTAACTGTTTATATAAGATTGTAACCAAGATTATTGCCTTTATACTTAAGCCTAAAATATCAAACATAATCACAAAGAAGCAGTTTGGGTTCTTGAAGGGTAGGTTGATCCATGAGGCAATTGGATCTTCCCAAGAAGGCCTAGAATCGATCAAGACCTTACATCTACTGGTATCGGTCATAAAGCTCGACCTCTCAAAGGCCTATGATCGGGTCTCATGGCTTTTCCTCAGGTTACTTTTATTGCAGATTGGATTTGATTTAAATGTCGTCAAATGGATTATGATCTGTGTCTCTTCAATTCATTTCGATGTTTTGAGTAATGGGATAGACTCCCTTTTCTTCAAAGTTGGGTAGGGACTTCACTAGGGGTGTCCTCTTTCTCCATATATGTTTCTTTTAATTGTAGATGGGATTAATCGAGTATTCATTGAATCATCCCGACTACACCATATTCAAGGAGTTCAGTTAGGAAGGTTGGTTCGACTCACCCACCTACTTTTCATGGATGACATTCTTCTTTTATGTCGATGTATCGAAGTTGAGGGGATATAATTAAAATAGGTCTTAGACCTTTTTTGCGACGCTACTGTAATGGTAATCAATATGATGAAATCGACTTTATATCTTCCGGGAGGTGATGAGGTGACCAGACAAACAATATCCAACATCTTCCACTTTCCCAATTATGAATTGAATGATGGACTCACTTACTTGGGCTACAAATTGAAACCAAACAATTATGGTCTTCGGGACTGGGATTGGCTAATCAGGCATGTGGAACAATGAATTACTTTATGGCATAATCGTTGGATTTTGATGGGGGGTCATCTTACCCTTATCAAGTCAGTCGTAGAGGCTATCCCTCTTTACTAACACTTCCTGGCTAATATTCCAAAGGGTATTCTGACCTGGATCAAGAAACTATATTGTAACTATCTATGGAAAGGAAGCTCGTCATACATGGGATCACATCTAGTGAAGTGGCAGACTCTATGTCATCCTAAATCCCTGGGGGGTTGGGGGCTTAAGGACCTGTTCCTTTTTGGCAAGGCACCGACGGTAAAATCACTTTGGGGTTTTATCACCCATGATAGTCTCTCGAAGCGCATGTTTTGCACAAAATATATCCCAAATGGAATTGTATTTGTTTGGATTTGAAATCCTCGAAAGGATTCTCCTTCAACATCCCCACAGTGGAAAAAATTAATCTCTTTATTCCCCATTATTGGATGATACCTGGCATGGAGAGTGGGATTGGGACACTTGATTCAACTTGGGAGAGACTCAATCATGGGGTGCAACCAATGTATTCTTCTTTGAGATGATCTCATTACTTTCCTGTAGGAACATAACTTTTGTAGTCTTAATTTAATTGCTAATGATTAAACAACTTCTATATGGAGGCAAGGATGGAAATCAGTGCAAACTTTGAATTTGGAGAACATATGGGTTGATAATTGGAATGAATTCACTCATGCTTTATTGTGAGCACATATTAAATTGTCTAGCAGATTGATGAATTGTCGTGGGTATATAAATCCTTAGGTGGATCATTTTCGACTAAGCTGGGCTACCAATATCTTGTTGATGATCATGATATTGTAACATACTAGCGGACAAGTAAACTTTGGAAAATAAAGGCCCTCCCAAAGGGAACTCTTCTCTTCTAGCTTACTCTCAAGGGAATTTTTTTTACTTGGGATTGTCTCCAGTGTTTTGGGTGGTAGGGACCGGAATTTTGTATCCTTTGGAAATTTGAGGAGGAATCCACTGCACATATGTTCAAATTCGGTCCCTTCATTGTACATGTATGTCATGAAATCAATGAACTGATTGGAATATGTAATATGTGGACGAAAGAGTCAATTGATACTTGTTTCAAGGAATTTTTTAGTGAGGCTGGATGGAAGCCATTTTGTGTGCTACCTATCCTCATTTCTTAGGTATTATGGCTTGCCCAGAATGTTGTGTTGTTCAAAGGAATCTCATGTCCTTCCTTCCAGGTAGTTCACCAGGTCCTCTCTCTATTACCATACTATAAGGCTATGGAAAAAACTTCGGAGTCAAGGGAGATCAGGTATAGTTTTGAATCGTTTCGATGATGGGAGGGAAACCTCCCATTCGGTCTGTCAATTTTTCACAAGTTAAACAAAAATGAGCTCACCTAGGTCTGCAACATAGATGGATATCTATTTTTGGTCAAAATGGTATACGTTTATGATTAGAGGGTTTCAAAAACTTCTTTTTTATATAGATGATGTATCTGTGGCTTTTTTTTCTAGCAGTTAATATGGGCCTTTTACTGGTCACTTCTCTTGCTATCACTAAGCAGTGCGGAAGCACCTTTGGAATGTAACCTTTATTTTTGCAATAAAAGTCACGATTTTTTTTTTCGATAAAAAAATACATTCCTCCTTTGTAGTGTGCTACACAAGCTTACAATATTTTAGCATGCTATAATCCACTAAAGTAGGTAAAGATTAGTAGACAAATTTAAGAAGAGAAGATTGATAAAATAGGTGCATGGGAATATTTTGATTGCGCCTCGCAAGGGGACGCTAAGATATGTGGTGTTGGAGGATATTATTCTTGGATGATTCCCATTTTTCACTTCAACACAGGTTTGGGATCTAGTTAAACCAAGCATAATTGATGGCTCTTAGATTGACTTTGTTGTTGGATTTAGAAAAATGTGTAAGGAAGCTTCAAGTTTTTGGAGACTCCCTTCTAGTGATTAAATGGATGAAGAAAGAATATGATGTGAGGAACTTCACGTTACAATCACTATTTCATGAGGTATTTGGTTTAGTTCAGGGTTTCAAACATATCTATTTTCATCATATATAAGGAAAGAAATCAAGTTGTAGATGGCCTATCAAAGGAAGGTGTTCTCTTGGCTCGTGGTGTATGGAATATTATGGAAAATATTGATGTACATGTCTTTGAGTTCCTACATCCTCCTTTTGAGTAACTTTGTAATATGTCTACCTTTGTGGGATTTCTAGTTGGTATACGTGATGGATTTCTAGATACTTTGTAATTTTATGGCTAGTGTTATATTTGTAGATGGGGATTGTCTAGTCATAGTTGGAATTAAAATTGGTGTTCTTTATTTAGGGGTTATAGTCTTGGGGCATATGCTATGTTATGAGATTTATGGAGGAGTTTATATTGTTGGATTGTATTCTTGTAGTAGAACATATATGTCCTTCAAGATTTTTTGGAATGCTAATTTCAACATCTATAAAATTTAATTTTGTTTTAATTAATAAAATTACAATTTTTTTATGTGGAAAAAAACATAGAAAATACATAGGAATCCTAGATTGCATTTATCTATCTCAATTCCTAGATCTTTTAGGCATCCAAAGGGATCAAATGCTTAAAATATCTATAATTAATAATTTTCCTTGAGAAAATATTTTAAAAAGATTTTGATTTCCCAAATCTTACGAAACCGTTGACAAGAAAAAATATTTACACAAAGTTACATGGAATTCTTTGTCCTTCTATAAGAATCTTGTACATGTTGATCTTTACCTAGGCTTTCCATGTGCAAATTATACATAATTTGTTCCCTTTATTTTTTCCATGTGGCAAATTGGAATAATATGAAACACCCTTCATGTTTAAACAATCTCTCCTTGACCTAGGTCCGTAATATTTTAAGTTTTAACTTCTCTTCTTCTAACCCACATAGTATTTTGTAAATGATTTAAATTTTGGTATTAAAAATTTTAAAATTGTATATATGTTAATATAATATTGGATAAGAGTTGGTTTATGAGGAGAAAACCATAAAATGAGGCATGTCTACAATTGTGAACCCAAGGGAATCAAGAGAGTCAAGCCTATGACTTCCCAACTTTGAGAGGTTCCAATGAAGCCCTACAAGGATAAAATCATGGTTAAGTTGTTGTATAATTGGTAAAACTTACAAGTTAGACCTTTTTTTAACATAAATAGTTTAACCCAAGGAAATCAAGAGAGTCAAGCCTATGACTTCCCAACTTTTAGAGGTTCCAATGAAGCCCTACAAGGATAAAATCATGGTTAAGTTGTTGTATAACTGGTAAAACTTAGAAGTTAGACCTTTTTTTTAACATAAATAGTTGTTTTACTATAGCAAAATTGTTGCAACCACGTTGGTTAGCAACTAATACATCAGATATATCAAAAGAATATTTGCTTGAACTGTTTTGCATATTGTTAACCTTTCTTCACAGAACATGGAAGTGAGAAGATGAATTTTCCTACAAGGGATTTTTATGCCAATTCCCTAATTACATGAATAGTTCTAACAAATTGATTACAAAGGTTAATACAAAAATAAAACATAATTATTGCATGTTGTCTATTAGCCCTCCTTTAATCTGATGGAAGCCAAGTGCTGCATGATGTCCCGAGCGAATGTTTGCTTCTGATTCATCAACAATTCGATCCCTATTAGACTTCCTTCCCCTTGTAAGAGGAGGGGAGGGTTTTGAGGTGTTTTTTTTTCTTCCAAAACTTCAACAAAAGAATAGGATTATCCAGCCTCAAAATAAACCTGCATTTTTGGCTCTAATTCATTGTCTCTTCCTAGCCTGGTTCCTTTTCTTTCTCGTATGTTTCTTCAACTTCCTCTTCAATTTCCTCTGCCTCCTCAACATCTTCTTATTCTTCTTCTTTTGTTTTTTCTTTCTTCTCTTCTACTTGAGGGTTAACCATTGGATCCTCAAGAGATGGTTTTGAACCTTTAGCAGGTTAAATTTTAGGGTCCTTCTCCATGTCTTCTGGATTTTTTGAATCATTGAGGTTCCCAAGAGCTTCAAACTGATTATTCTGCAAACTCCCCAGGAGTTTCTTTGGCTGAGATGACCCCTTACGCTGTGATTTTATACACTTGCTTATTACCATTTTAAACTCAATTTCGATTTTTGGATTTTGCTTTGAAGGTGGCTACTCCTTTTGAGCTTTTGGACAACACTTTGTAAAGTACCCATATTTATGATAGATATGGCACTTTGATGGAATATTTTCATAGTCTAGAATCTTGTGATGTCTCCATTCATCCATTTTGATTTGCAATGACTTTAATAGTCCCTTCTCTAGATCCATCTCCATACATATTCTCGCATAGGAGTATATGTTTACTTTTGGTTCTACTCGATCGATTTATTTGTCCAATTTATTCCCAATGTCTCTGAGAGAGCTCTCATCCCAAAAAATTAAGGGAAGGTAAGAAAATCTAACCCACAGTGGGGTTGTTGAGATTTCTTCCTTTGGGTTGGAGTCTTGGGTCCATGGTGACAGATACATTCCCCTAGATCCCATAAAATTTGGACCAGAGTGAAATATTACATTATTCTCTTTTTTGTTGAAAAAAATAGAAACAAAATAACCCCAATCTGCAACAAAAGAGAAAACATGACTGTTAACCTTAGTAGACCAATGCTCAACTACCTAGGATTCCACAACCTTTGGACTAGGCCAAAGTCCTCAAAGTCCTCTAAACTTTCCTATCATATCTTGTTCAAAAAAATAAAGTGGGCTCTCCTTCTTGGATCTGGAATTGAGAACTTCAGTTGAGGAATAACTTCTACTTAATTTACCAGTCTTCTAAGGTGAGGCTGCTTTTTTTATTTTTTTTTGGGCGTTGATAGACCAAACCAAGGAGCGAAAAACCTCTATTTGTGCATTGTTATCGCACATCATGAGTCTCCCTTACAACATGACTCGAACCAGCACAACTCTATCACATGTATCACAGGTCTGACAATCGGCTCCAGTGATTTAGGCCAACAATTTTGGCTCGATCTGCAACCTTCAAGCATCGATCCAGTTTTAGACAACAATGTGGGCTGATATAGGCAATGACTAGGGTAAACCCCAGCCATTGAAGACACTTGCAATTTTCATGTTCAAGATCCCTTCGCTTAGGCTATTACAAGTTAGACAATTTTAGTGTATGTTAATATTGACGATTTTCTCTCTAAAACTACTTGTAAAAGAAATTCAAAAATTAAAAATTAAAAAAAAACATTTAAATTGAACCGATAATTTTAACACGAAAAATGATACAACTAAAAGACATATTAAAAAGTGAAAATGCCAATAATATCATTATAAAATGAAAATTATAGATCAAATTTATATATTTATTATAATTATTATATTCAAGTAATATTTTGATCAACATATTTTATATAAATATCACAAACATATTTATACATTTATCTAGTATTAAGCTTCTAATATTAACATTGTTATCACACAAGTTGTAGGTTGGGAAAATCCCGACCCAAAGACCAAAATGGCATCAACTGAGAGAGCACCTACCCACTGTCACCTTAGATAGGTGTTACCGTCACTTTAGAGGTGAAGTGATTACCTCGGGGGGGTCTCGATGACCCTAGGGGGGAATGAGATGGAAAGTGTGATGTATGAATGGATGCCCATATAGGTCAAGTTTCTACGTGTGGAGAAGGGATTGAGTAAGGTCTTGGTGGTAGCCAAAGGTTTCCAAGAAGAAGTAGACGTTGCAAATGTTGATTGTACCTACCTGAGACACAAGGAAAACAACAATACAAACCCAAGTATATGATGGACAAGCAAGTTAAGTTTCTTGTCCCTAATTGCATCAATTAATAACAATATATATAAGCAATTAAATGACACAATTAGCTAGTAAAACAAGTGCTAGAAATCAAGTAAATGATGCAAGAGATAAACTAGTAAAACACTAGCGAAATTCAATATTAAAGGAGCAAGATACTACCACAAAAGGTAAGGATGTAGTAGACACTTTCTGCAGAGATAATAATCAGCCTTATGGCTGTAAAAAACTAGTTATTACAACAAGATATTCAGCCATTAAAACTCTCCAAAAATCTACCAAAAGATGTGTTATGAATCCTAGATTATGTGGGCAAAATCTAGCAAATTTCAACGGTTGAATTGAGAGTTATTAGAAAAAGTTTGATCAGGGTTTATGCAGCCCTAATGGCTGAAGACGAAATTTTATTACAACAGTAAGAAATACCCCTTTAGATGGGATTCCCTAGTCGCTAAGAGTTACTCTAGGCACAAGGAACAAAACAAAAATTGCAAAAAGTTGAAATGACAAAAATTCACATTTCCCAATGCACTATTTTATTTCTCCAATGCAACATTTTCAGATTAGTGCCTTTAAAATTGGGTGAATGGAGTCTTAGAATAAATATTTAGATCAACAAAGACCCTAGGGGTGTAATTTCTTTTAATTCCTATGGTATGCCAACCAAACTTAGGGTGTGTCTAAGAGGGTATACACACTTGTATTCCTCCTAGCAACCTTTGCAAAACAACTTGTAAACTTTAGCAAATTAGATGAAGCTTAATGGAGGGTGTATCCAACATACCCCTCCTATGGTTTCAAACAACCATAACCAAGAAATAATAAGAAACAACTAACAATGTATATTTTTCCTTACCAATTCCAAGAGAGAGAGATCAAACCCTAATTTCACCATGCAAATTATCATCCAAAAGTAAAGAGTAAGCCTTCAAGAGGTGCACATCACTCCTCCTCATCCATTCACCGAAAGGTAGCACCATAAAACATTTGCACAAGAGAGAAACACCATAATGCCCAAGAATAGCGAAAATTTCAGCCAAGTACTTCTCACAATGGGAGAGTTATGTTATGAAAAGAGATTCACATGATCTCTATTTATACAAAATGTATAAAACATAGTTTGTTCACTCAACTTTAGGGTAAAACACAAGATAGGGGAAACAACCCTAATCTTTCCCCTTTAAACAAATAATATTAAATAATTCATTTAAATTTCACTTTTGCACATTAGAAACCCTAAAAACAAGATGACGTCTCCCTTTTAAGGCAATGTTTGGGCATATTTGACAAATAGTTGAGGTTGGGGATGGAACATTTGGCCTCCAAAGGCCTTCTCCTCATGTGCTATGCCCCCTCTATGCCTCCTTTGATCAAATCATGCCAAGTGTCAATGAGCAACTCCATCACCACCAAACCCTAGCCCCTTTATGACGTCAACCCTAAAAAATTTGACGTTTTGCCTCCTTCAAGCAAAACGTTTGGGTGGTAGGGGCTAGGTTAGATCCTCCATGATTCCATGTAAGCCTCCAAATGCATGTCTTTGTGATTCGGTGTGCGGGCCCTAGGCATCCAACCTGTGGGATTCTTGCCCCATGGAAGCCCAAGCTAGGCTTGTTCTCCCAAAACTGGCCACCAAACAAGGTCTTGCAAAACAAAAGGGTATGCCCTCCAAAGATCTCAAGTCAAAGATATCATGACAAGTGTAAACCATATCTAATAAGCAAGGCACCTAAACATGTGCATCGAAAATACCTCATCAAATTAAACAAATGCTCCAAGACCCTATAAAATTGACCAAGTTTAGGTATGGGAGGGGTGTCATAAAAGTCCTATTGGGTAGACCAAAACCCTCAAGTAGGGGATGCTCCCAAGAATTGCCTTTCAAGGTTATGTAGTGGATGATGAGGTGGATAGGGGTTTAGACTTCATATTTAAATGAGTTTCATGACATACAAGGGCTCGTATTGTCTCATTTATGGGTGCCTTTGTAGGGGTTGTGTTGCACCTTCTTCCTCAATGCAACCTTTTTCCAAGCCCATTTATTGTCATTTATTAATTAATTAATGATCCAAACACGTGTGCACTCCCAATAGTGAATTGATTAGTTTGGGGGGTAGTAACGCAGTGTCACTTGAACAAAGAGGTCCAAAAAGTGTCATAGGGGTAACCATGTAAAGCGTTGTAACACACTTGTGTTAGTCTTATATTCAAGCGGGATATTTATTGTGTGTTTGATATTGTGCAGGTCTTCGCTTCTTTTAAGAGAAGAAGTTCATCGTTCTCAAGACCTCACTGGGCGAACATTTAGAAGGTTTATTTTAGGCTCTTATCTTTTGCCAGCAACCATCCCCTTGGGCCTTCAACCCCTTCTTCCCATGAAATGAGGTACATGCCCTTCTTGGTCACTAAAGTCAAAGGGTCTAGAAGAGGGTGGTATGATGGGAATGTAATGAGCAGAAAGTGGTAAGTATGGTTGGGAATGGTACGACAACCCCTTAAGGGACTCCTAGTCACAAACCTTCCCCAAAGGTTGGCCACTTACTAGGAAATATATGACACTCACCAAGGTGAAACAAGGTCAAAATCATAATTTCCAAGCATACATTCTATAATCAAAAGCAACTTAAATACAACGTGTTTAAATGCCTCAAATATTAGGGTGATTACCTGCCAAATTACTTGACTTGTACTGCATGGAGCAAGACCCATTTGCCTTCCAGAAGATAGTTGGTGTGGTGGATGCGCTGACAATGGAAAAAATGTGGTGATAGAGCAGGCTTTCGTATGTGCAAGTGGGCGTTGCTAGTCATATGGTCTCTCAACACTCCATATCTGCAACCTGAGGGCCTCGAGAGATCATATCCTTAGTTATCCCACAAAATGGGGAAACCAAACATCTGAGTGCAATGATATATATTAAAACATTAAAACTTGACTTTAATTAATGGTAAAATTTAAAAATTATATATATTTTTAATCATCATAATTTATTTACTCAAAAAAATTGTTTTTATCAAGTAATTAGGAGCACTCTCCACACTACTTTTTCAAAAAAGGAAGATTCTAACATAGTGAAAACTATTCCCAAACACCAAAAAGTGGGGTCATGAGCCAACCATCTGGATCACCACAGAATGTGTAATGAAAAAAAATCCCATATGCAACAAATTAGCATAGCACGTTCCATACAGAAGAATGTTTTGTGCAAAGGTTTAGGGCTTTGTGTACCCACTAGCGAGGGATATTTTATGGCAGAGGAAGGTTGTTGAAGAAGTCACGGTCTTTTTAATTTGAGGGAGGCTTCCGTTACTTTGGTATTTTTAACTCGGAGGAGGCTTCTGTTACTTTGGTCTTTTTTCCCCTTCTCTCAAAGAGATACGTTTCTTTATTCATCATACTTAACATAAAACATTCTTTTAAATTATGCGAGACACACCGAAAGACACAGTGCATTTCAGAGTTTTTATCATGCACGAATGTTTTCTCCAAACCAGATAGAAAAACTATTTGAAATTGGTCCTATATACACAGACAACGTTGGCAGCTGACAGACATAAATTATATACCTCTTTCTGTCGAAGACATGGAGGGGATTGAGAGTGTTGTACAAGTTCATACAAGTGTATAATAACTTGTAAGTCACCATTCTAACCACTGACACAACAAACGATATTTAATATAGATGGCAACATCCGAATGCAAGTTTAGTTTCATGTTATCATTGTATTGTTTTCGATATCATTTAGATGAGATTAGATGAAAATGAATTGGACTTTTCACTTATCACCTTTCTTTATGGAAGAGAATATGGATGGTTCAAGGGTAATGCATCTTGCTGGAACTAAAAGTCACATTGTAATAAAAATGAAGTTAAAGGATCAACTGTAATAACATCAACATCATATCCGATATTGCACTCAAAAGACACACAAATAAGTAAATTCTGTTATTCAACAAACGTAACAAAGAAACAAGTACAAGGTTTACCAAAGATATCATAGAGAGAGTTGTTGATCACAACCATCTGATTTTCACATAAAAATATTTCATGATATTGAGAATTGAAGGCTTCTAAGAGCATACAAGATACATGATATAATTCAAGGAGAGGAATGTCTAGAAACATAAGAGGGCCACTGATTAGATGATCCTTTATGTTATGTTAGATATATTGATTTTTCGTTATACATTGTAAAAATTAATGCAGTTGCAAGGGACATTCTTCTGGAGGATGGCAAAGACCCTAGTTGAGATCTAGGGCCCCCAGTACACTCCTGGGGATCTTGGCCTGGGACCAAGCAGTTAGAGACATGGAAAAAGACCCTAGTTGGGCCCCCAATGTATTGTTGGGGTTCTTGGTCAAGGACCAAGTAGTTTGATGATATAAGTCCCTAAATGTGTTCTAGGGCCCCTGGATGTGTTCAAGGGAATCCTTGCTTGGTGCTTGGATTGATCCTTGGTTGTGTACCTTGGTGGATAAGACCCTAGTTGTGATCTAGGGCCCCTAGATGTGTTCTGGGGTATTTTGGTCTAGGACCAGGCAGTTTCATGGTTGAATACTAAGCCGAGATGATGTGTGACCTTCTTCTCTCCCAGGATGGTCCATGTGACCTAGGAGCAGTTAAGAAGAAGGAAATGATCACATCATTTATCCTCCTCGTATGTTGGGATGATAAAAGCTTATAAGTTATATCATGAGATTCATGTGGGCAAAATTGCCATTAAAGAATGGCTTAACCCTTGACCCTGTCTTATTGTTTATTTTGAAACCCCCTTGCTTGAGTGATGTCCCCCCCTTAATTGTTGATTGGGTGTTTACTTCTTCCTAAAGAAAGTTGATTGTCTTGATCTTGAAACTCCTCTCAACGACTTGTTTTATTTTCTTGTTGACCTTTTTTATTTGACATTTAATATTTTAAATGTTAAAATATTGTTTGTTGTTTTGTTAGGTATTAAACCTAACCCTAAAGTTATGGAAAGTAATAAACTTGCTAACCCTAACCTACCTATCTAAAACTATAAATAAGAGTGACCTTTCCTCACTTTATATTCACTCACTCTCTTAGCCGAGTTTTTGGACGAAGGTATTACTGCAACTCTTCTTGATCAGGTTGCTAAGTGACTGTGGCTCTTCTGGACTGGTTTCTCAGCTCCTCCTAGGTGTATTTTTGGTCTGCTCCAGCCACAGTGGGATTTATCCATTTCAGCCTTTCTTGTCGCTGACCTAAAAAGGTCTTTCTAGCCAGTCATAAAGGGATTTCTTTTGTTGTTTTGGTACCATCTTAGTGTGCCGCCATTGATGTCTTGTTTGTGTTGATTTGTTGTCTTAATGGTGTCACCTTAACCTTCTGTTGGTGTCACCCTTGATTGTTGCCTCTCCTTGTCTGCCAGTATCCCTAGTAAGGGTTTGTTAGGGATACCCTAGAACTGTCGGTATTTCTGCCTTTGTTGTAGCAGTTTTTATGGTGAAATTATTAAGGTTGTTTGTGGCCTCTTTTCCAGCCACTAGGCTGGACGGTGGTGTCCTACTTTTAGCCCTATTACTTGATAGTGGCATGACCTCTTGATTCTTAGCCAGTTGGTTAGTTTTCTAGTCTACTACCCTAAAATTTCTTCTTGGCAATTTTCCTAATGATCATGATGAGATCTACCCCGAGTGTTTTGTTAACACATGAAATTGATTGGGTCAAAAATATCTTTAGGTTTTTTTATTTTGGTCAATAGTGTTGTTTAATTTTTGAGTTTTGTCCTCTTCCTTATAGTCATTTTTGGGTTTTATGCAAAAATAAATTAGTGTTGGTGTTGACCTATTATCCTTGGGTTACATCTTGATCTTAATGATAAGGTTGGTCAAGCCATCACATTTAGTATCATTTATGCCTCCACCACCACCCTAACATGTCACCTCTTCCACGATGTACTAAGACCCCTCCACTTTGTCCCTTTACCCGTTAGAAGGTCAAATCAAGTTCTTTTTGTACATTGCCATCTCATCAGACAGTTCGCAACACATCTCAAGTACATTATTCTTTCATCACCATAATTGCACTCATGAGCCTTGTCAACCAATCTCCTTGTTTTCAGCACTTATGTTTAAAAACAAAAACAACCTGGGATTTCATCATTAAAGTTTTTTAACTATTTTTCCAAGCTTTCAAATTACTTCTAGCTCGACGCTACAAACACTGGTGCTTTTAGATAAGCGTTATGGAAATTGTTGTGAACTGGCTGGCGAAAGTGAATTGGAGGTTAGACCATCTGTAGATGAATTCGTTCAGGCTCAAGCATATCAGTTTTCAAGTCACAACCTCCAGGTACTCCTTGAGTATTTTTAGCTCTATTGAAAGACAATAAAGGTTGTGTTTATCATTTCTTCTCCTAGGCGTTGTGAAGTGGTGATCTGCGCTGCCAACTATACTACTTACTCCTGTTATCACAATCTCATCAAATTGAATATTTATCAGCCTCTTTTTACCAAAGCTTAAACAAACCTTGTTGTCAGGCCACCTTGCTTATCCCATACTTGACCATTTCTGATTATGCTACGAAATCTGTTGCGAATCCCCCATTTTGGCGCTGCAAACTCTGTGCAGTAACTTGGCACTGTTAATCACCTGCCTCATAACCTTTTACCAACTTGTTTTCATCAAGATCTCCATTCTAAATTCAATCCTATCTATTTTGAAATTAACAAATATTTTTGCTAGTAAAGTTATGATGAATTTTGTAAAGATGATGGTGAAGTATTGAACAAAACCTTTTTACAACAATTTGTCTCCTTGTATCTTATTTTTCCTGTGTAGTCTTCATTCAACCCCTTGACTATCAACTATCCTTTCTTAAGCCTAGAGGTCAAGTAGGTTGAAGAACACTAAATCCTTAAACAGAACCAACCTTTTAGAAAGATTATCCATCAAAACCCTAAGTCCCCTATTTTTTTTGTTTTGCTTCTTGCATCATTCAAATTGGTGGTTAAAGTTTCTTCATATGACATCAATGGATACTCCACAACATAAGAATGCTCACAAGGGAGGGGGCATTGTGAGGACTGAGCCTTATGACATGCAGTTGTTTGTTATTGAACCCCTTATCAAAGAAGTATTCCAAAGAGTGGGATGTTTTAATTTTTGTCAGAAGATGTAGAGGGGGCACCCTGAGGTGGCTAGAGAATTTGCTTTGAATTTTGATGGAACCAAAACCAAAGTTGGGACACTTGAACTTGAAGTATCTGAAGCAACCATAGCAGCAACTATTGAAATACCAAACACTGGTGAAAGATGGTTTAAGGCCATGAACCTAAATGCAACCTTATCCAAAGAATTCCTTAAACCAGAATGTCAGGAAGATAATCTATCAAAAGGAGTGCCCAGGAGCGACATGATTGAAGGTTTTGATAAAATGCTAGGGTAATCCAAAGATATTTCACCTGTGAGGGAAGATTCAATATGATTTATCAGTACCACATAAGATTTATGCTGCACTTCACAAGCAAAGATCTCTATTGCAGTTGAAGCTAGAATTAGGAGGCCTTTCACTAGGTCATCAACAAAGAAAGAAAGTATTGAAAATGATGACATACTGGAAGCTCCCATCAAGAGAAATGGTAAAAACATAGTTACCAACTTAATGAGAATTGTGACCTCAAAACGAGAACTCTGGCCCAAAAAACCCATAATTTTCTAAAAAAACATGAAAATCAACCCCCAATTAAAAAAGTGGTGCTACTGGTAGCACCATTTTTTCAAACGGGGTCAAAATTACAACATTTTTCAAACATGGCCTTCAAAACTCATACAATAGCTCAAAAAAACCTTCAAAGCGACACCTAAATAAAAAAATGACGTTACCGATTTATTTATTTTTTTCAAAACGTTAAATTTATAGATATTTTGAAATCTTATTTTTAGCAGTCGGTACCATTAAAACCAAAACCTTAAAATCAACTATCAAATTGAAATGTACTGCTACTGATAGCACCCATTTTAAATTTGGGGTATTAAAATGACATTTTTTTAAATTGGTAATCAAAATCATTGTTACTGCAAACAAAATCATCAAATCAACCCTTAAATACTTACTTTTAAAATTTTAGTTTATCAGTCCAAACACATCATAATACATAATACCATGAAAACAATAAATTTAAAAATATATAATCAAAACCCAAATTTGAAAAAAAAAATTAAAAAAATAGATGGATAAAAAAAAAACTAAAAAAACGAAAAAAATTTAAAATTTTACCCAAAAACAATCATTTTTAAAATATATATATTTGTTTTTTTTTTAAATAGTAACAAATCCATTAAAAAAAAAAATCCTAAAATCATGTCAAAATTCAAAATTATATATAAAAAAAAAATATTAACCAAACATTAAAAGTCAAAAAATTTAATTACAAATTTAAAAAAAACAAAAACAAATATAATTATATTATATATAGTATAACTATATATAATATAATATATAACTATATATAATACAGTATAACTATATATAATATAATATATAACTATATGATATATAGTTATATACTATATTACATATAGTTATATAAGATATACTATATAGTTATACTATATATAATATATAGTTATATTATATATATTATAAACAATCAATTCAAGAAGGAGGGGTTGAAGAAAATCACAACTTGAAAGATAGGATTAAAGAGTTATAAGAAAAACTAACCAATAATTTGACCCTCAGTAATATGGAAAACAAATTGGATATCAAACCCATCAAAGAAGAAATGAATAAGCTAATCGAATTGGACCATGAGCGTAACAAAAGAGCCTTGAACCTCATAATTTTTGGTATAAAAGAACAACAAGAGGAGGATACGCTAGCAATAGTAAAAGAAGAATTAA
>JASDQU010243728.1:14777-32210 GCA_032191745.1 Picea mariana | reverse complement strand
GGAATACACTTACCGGGGATCCAAGGGACCGAAGTTCTGGCGAGACTATCTTCCTTAGCTTGATCCATGTCCGTGTCCCGATCTTTGAATGTGCCTTCAGCTAGCAGTTCCGCGCGCATTTCAGGAGGCGTTTCGAAGGCTGGTCGCTGCCCTCTGGTTTCCGTGTTTGTATTTGTTGTAACCTGGCTGTAGGGGATGCCAGTCGGCACCTCCCCCTGGCCTTGTGGGAGCCCCTGCGGGGCCATTATCAAGCGGCCGCAGTCCGCTGCGGCTGTCAGAGCTCAAACCCTAGTTGCAGAGCCGTTTCGTATGAACCTTGGTCATATAAAGTTTTATTAGATAAATGAGATTTAAAATTTAAAATTAATCATTATTTTTTAAAACTTTAGATAAAATGATGTATATTTTATGGTTAACCATGAACTAATAAAAAGTCAAACCTAAGTTAAAACTATATACCATGACTATCCACAGGTATAATATAATATTGACTAACTTATTAATTAAAAAAAAACAAAAAAAACGAAAAAAAATTACTTTATTAAATAAAATAATAAAATGGAATAAATAAAAATGGTTCATTGAGGGAGAAATTAATTATTTCTCAAATGGAAAATATAAGAAGAGGAGAGAAGAAGAATTCTCCTCGTTCATTTATTTTATCAAGCAAATTGGATTTCAAATTGGATTGGGAGGGGTGTCATAAAATTCCTATTGGGTAGACCAAAACCCTCAAGTAGGGGATGCTCCCAAGGATGGCCTTTCAAGGTTATGTAGTGGATGATGAGGTGGATAGGGTTTTAGAATTCATAGGTCAAAGAGTTTCATGACATATAAGGGCTCGTATTGTCTCATTTTTGGGTGCCTTTGTAGGGGGTGTGTTGCACCTTCTTCCTCGATGCAACCTTTTTCCAAGCCCATTTATTGCCATGAAGAGTAACCATGTAAAGCGTTGTAACGCACTTGTGTTAGTCTTATATTCAAGCGAGATATTTATTGTGTGTTTGATATTGTGCAGGTCTTCGCTTCTTTTAAGAGAAGAAGTTTGTCATTCTCAAGACCTGACTGGGCGAACATCTAGAAGTTTTATTTTAGGCTCTTATCTTTTGCCAACAACCATCCCCTTGGGCCTTCAACCCCTTCTTCCCATGAAATGAGGTACATGCTCTTCTTGCTCACTAAAGTCAAAGTGCCTAGAAGAGGGCAATATGATGGGAATGTAATGACCAGAAAGTGGTAGGTATGGTTGGGAATGGTACGACAACCCCTTAAGGGACTCCCAGTCACAAACCTTCCCCAAAGGTTGGCCAATTACTAGGAAATATATAACACTCGCCAAGGTGAAACAAGGTCAAAAGCATAATGTCCAAGCAAACATTCTATAATCAAAAACAACTTAAATACAACATGTTTAAATGCCTCAAATATTATGGTGATTGCCTACCACAATACCCGACTTGTATTGCATGGAGCAAGAACCATTTTCCTTCCAGACGCTAGCTGGTGTGGTGGATGCGCTGACAACGAAAAAATGTGGTGATAGAGCAGGCTTTCGTATATGCAAGTGGACATTGCTAATCATATGGTCTCTCGACACTCCATATCTGCAACCTGAGGACCTCAAGACATCATATCCTTAGTTATCCCATAAAATGGGGATACCAAACATCTCAATGCAATGATATATATATTAAAACATTAAAACTTGACTTCAATTAATGATAAAATTTAAAAATTATTTATATATTTTTAATCATCATAATTCATTTACTAAAAAAAAATTGTTTTTATCAAGTAATTAGGAGCACTCTCCATACTGCTTTTTCAAAAAAGGAAGATTCTAACATAGTGAAAACTATTCACAAACACCAAAAAGTGGGGTCACGAGCCTACCATCACAGGATGGGTAATGAAAAAAATCCCATATCTAACAAATTAGCATAGCACGTTCCATTCAGAAGAATTTTTTGTGCAAGGGTTCAGGTTTTTGTGTACCCACTAGAGAGGGATATTTTATGGCAGAGGAAGGTTGCTAAAGAAGTCACGGTCTTCTTAACTTGTAGGAGGCTTCCGTTACTTTGGTATTTCTAACTCGGAGGAGGCTTTTGTTACTTTGGTCTTTTTTCCCCTTCTCAGAAAGAGATACGTTGCTTTATTCATCATACTTAACATAAAACATTCTTTTAAATTATGTGAGACACACCGAAAGATATATTGCATTTCAGAGTTTTTATCATGCACGAAAGTTTTCTCCAGACCAAATAGAAAAACTATTTGAAATTGGTCCTATATACACAAACAACGTTGGAAGTTGACAGACAATATTTAATATAGATGGCAACATCCGAATGCAAGTTTAGTTTCATGTTATCATTGTATTGTTTTCGGTATCAGTTTAATGAGATCAGATGAAAATGAATTGGCCTTTTCACTCATCACCTTTCTTTATGGAAGAGAATCTGGATGGTTCAAGGGTAATGCATCTTGCTGGAAC
Organism: Picea mariana; assembly: GCA_032191745.1. NCBI lineage: Eukaryota > Viridiplantae > Streptophyta > Pinopsida > Pinales > Pinaceae > Picea > Picea mariana. The sequence goes on along the minus strand of JASDQU010243728.1, from coordinate 29,716 downwards.
TAAAAATTACATTGTAATAAAAATGAAGTTAAAGGATAAACTGTAATGGCATCAACATTATATCTGATATTGCATTCAAAAGACACACAAATAAGTAAATTTTGTTATTCAACAAACGTAATGAAGAAACAAGTACACGGTTTACCAAAGATATCATAGAGAGAGTTGTTGATCGCAACCATCTGATTTTCACATAAAAATATTTCATGATATTGAGAATTGAAGGCTTCTAAGAGAATACAAGATACATGATATAATTCAAGGAGAGGAATGTCTAGAAACATAAGAGGGCCATTGATTAGATGATCCTTTATGTTATGTTAGATATATTAATTTTTTGTTATGCCTTGTTAAAATTAATGCAACTGCAAGAGACATTCTTCGGGAGGATGGAAAAGACCTTAGTTGAGATCTAGGGCCCCCAGTACACTCCTGGGGATTTTGGTCTAGGACCAAGCAGTTAGAGCCATGGAAAAATACCCTAGTTGGGCCCCTAGTGTATTGTTGGGGTCAAGGACCAAGTAGTTTGATGGTATAAGTCCCTAGATGTGTTCTAGGGCCGCTAGATGTGTTCCATGGAATCCTTGCTCGGTGTTTGGATTGATCGTTGGTTGTGTACCTTGGTGGATAAAACCCTAGTTGTGATCTAGGGCCCCCAGATGTGTTCTGGGGTATTCTGGTCTAGGACCAGGCAGTTTCTTGGTTGAGTACCAAGCCGAGATGATGTGTGAACTTCTTTTCTCCCAGGATGATCCATGTGACCTAGGAGCAGTTAAGAAGAAGGAAATGATCACATCATTGACCCTCCTCGTATGTTGGGATGATAAAAGACTATAAGTTATATCATGAGATTCATGTGGACAAAACTGCCATTAAAGAAGGACTTAACCCTTGACCCTGTCTTATTGTTTATTATGAAACCCCCTTGCTTGAGTGATGTCTGCCCCCGCCCCGCACCCCCCTAATTGTTGATTGGGTGTTTACTTCTTCCTAAAGAAAGCCGACCATCTTGATCTTGAAATCCCTCTCATCGACTTGTTTTATTTTCTTGTTGACCTTTTTGATTTGACATTTAATATTTTAAATGTTAAAATATTATTTGTTGTTTTGTTAGGTATTAAACCTAACCCTAAAGTTATGGAAAGTAATAAACTTGCTAGGCCTAACCTACCTATCTAAAACTATAAATAGGAGTGACCTTTCCTCACTTGATATTCACTCACTCTCTTAGTCGAGTTTTTGGACTGAGGTATTACTGCGGCTCTTCTTGATCGGGTTGCTAAGTGACTGTGGCTCTTCTGGACAGGTCTCTCAGCTCCTCCTAGGTGTTTTTTTTCTCTACTCCAGCCACAGTGGGATTTATCCATTTCAGCCTTGCTTATCGCTGACCTAAAAAGGTCTTTCCAGCCAGTCGTAAAGGGATTTATTTTGTTGTCTTGGTACCATCTTAGTGTGCCACCATTGATGTCTTGTTTGTGTTGTTTTGTTGTCTTAATGGTGACACCTTGACCTTCTTTTGGTGTCGCCCTTGATTGTTGCCTCTCCTTGTATGTTAGTATCCCTAGTAAGGGTTTGTTAGGGCTACCCTAGAACTGCTTATATTTCTGCCTTTGTTGTAGCAGTTTTTGTGGTGAAATTATTAAGGTTGTTTGTGGCCTCTTTTCCAGACACTAGGCTAGATAGTGGTGTCCTGCCTTTAGCCCTATTACTTGATAGTGGCATGGCCTCTTGCTTCTTAGCCATCTGGTTAGTTTTCTGGTCTACTACCCTAAAAGTTCTTCTTGGCAATTGTCCTAATGATCATGATGGAATCTACCCTGAGTGTTTTGTTAACACATGAAATTGATTGGGTCAAAAATATCTTTAGGTTTTTTTTATTTTGGTCATTAGTGTTGTTTAATTTTTTTAATTTTTGAGTTTTGTCCTCTTCCTTATAGTAATTTTTGGGTTTTATGCAAAAATAAATTAGTGTTGGTGTTGAACTATTATCCTTGGGTTACATCTTGATCTTAATGATAAGGTTGGACAAGTCATCACATTTAGTATCCTTTATGCCTCCACCACCACCCTGACATGTCACCTCTTCCACGATGTACTAAGACCCCTCCACTTCGTCCCTTTACTCGTTAGAAGGTCAAATTAGGTTTTTTTGTACGTTGCCATGTCATCAGATAGTTCGCAACGCATCTCAAGTACATTATGCTTTCATCACCATAATTGTACTCATGAGCCTTGTCAACCGATCTCCTTGTTTTCAACACTTATGTTTAAAAAAAAAAAAGCCTGGGATTTCGTCATTAAAGTTTTTTAACTATTTTTCTAAGCTTTCAAATTAATTCTAGCTCGACGCTGCAAACATTGGTGCTTTTAGACAGGCACTACGAAAATTGCTGCGAACTGGCTGGTGAAAGTGAGTTGGAGGTTAGGCCATCTGCAGACGAATTCGTTCAAGCTCAAGCATATCATTTTTCAAGTCACAACCTCCAGGTACTCCATGAGTATTTTTAGCACTATTTAAGGACAATAAAGGCTGTGTTTATCATTTCTTCTCCTAGGCGCCGCGAACTGGTGATCCGCGTTGCCAACTATACTACTTACTCCTATTATCACAATATTAGCCAATTGTAGATTTCTCAGCGTATTTTTACCAAAGCTTAAACAAACCTTGTTGTCATGCCACCTTGCTTATCCCATATTTGGCCATTTCTACTTATGCTACGAAAGTTGTTGTGAATCCCTTGTTCTAGCACTGCAAACTCTGTGCAGTAACCTGGCACTGTTAATCACTTGCCTCAGAACCTTTTACCAACTTGTTTTCATCAAGATCTCCATTCTAAATTCAAGCCTATCTATTTTGAAATTAAAAAAGAATTTTGTTGGTAAAGTTATGATGAATTTTGTAAAGATGATGGTGAAGTATTGAACAAAACCTTTTTATAACAAGTTGTCTCCTTGTATCTTATTTTTCTTGTGTAGTCTTCATTCATCCCCTTGAATATCAACTGTCCTTTCTTAAGCCTAGAGGTCAAATAAGCTGAAGAACACTAAATCCTTAAACAAAACTAGCCTTTCAGAAAGATTATCCATCGAAACCCTAAGTCCCCTGTTTTTTTTTTTTGTTTTGCTTCTTTCATCATTCAAATCGGTGGTTAAAGTTTCTTCATATGACATCAATGGATACTCCACAACAGAAGAAGGCTAACAAGGGAGGGGGCATTGTGAGGACCGAGCCTTATGACATGCACTTGTTTGCTGTTGAACCCCTGATCAGAGAAGTCTTCCAAAGAGTGGGTTTTTTTAATTTATGTCAGAAGATGCAGAGGGGGCACCCTGAGGTGGCTAGAGAATTTGCTTTGAATTTTGATGGAACCAAAACCAAAGTTGGGACACTTGAACTTGAATTATCTGAAGAAAACATAGCAACAACTACTGAAATACCAAATACTGGTGAAATATGGTTTAAGGCCATGAACCTAAATGTAGCCTTCTCCAAAAAATTCCTTAAACCAAAATGTCAGGGAGATCATCTATCAAAAGGAGTGCCCATGAGCCACAAGATTGAAGGTTTTGATAAGATGCTAAGGGTAATCCAAAGATATTTCACCTATGAGGGAAGATTCAATATGATTTATCAGTACCACATAAGACTTTTGTTGCACTTCACAGGCAAAGATCTCATGAATCTCCCTTTCTATTTGTTTAAAAGCATTGGAAAAATGGTCGACAGAGTCCAGGCTAAGTCCAAGACAGTTGACACAAGTGTTTTTCACTCATGGCTGATTAAAATGCTTGTGATGGAGGAGTTAAAGAAGAAAAACTTTGGCTGAGAGCAGTTCATTGCCTTTGCACACTTTCAATTGAATGTTGCTCCTACTCCACAATCCAAAGTGCAGATCCCTCTTCAGGTTGACAACACTGTACACACAGAGACAAGTAAGAAGAGGAAGAGCAAAGACATTGTTAAAAATGACGAAGCAACTAAAGAACGGGAAGGAGAAGAGGGATCTCATTACTCTTCACATAGGGAGGTTTCACCCAAGCCAGCTCTAGAGACAACAAAAACTCCATCAACTAGAGCCACAGGCAGAAAAGGAAGAAGGTTACTTTTCCCCTCACCATTTGTTGCAATTGAAGCTAGAGTTAAGAGGCCTTTCACCAGGTCATCAACAATGAAAGAAAGTATTGAAAATGAGGACATAGTGGAAGCTCCCATCAAGAGAAAGGGTAAACATAAAGCTGAGGCCGTTGAAAAGCATATTGAGGTTATAGACATAACCACTCCTCCAGAAAACCCTACCTTCAAAAAGTTGAACATACAATGTAAAGAGGCTAGAAAGGAAATTGCTAATTTGAAAGGAGAAGGGTTGGTTGAAAGTAAAAAGTTGAAGGATATTATGGATATGTATCTGGAAACTATTAAGAAAGCCAGGTTTATAGCAAAAAGGTTTCTTCCTCTCCATAGGCAACTTAGGAATTTATATAGACAAAACAGAGGTTTACAAGCTTAGATCAAAAGACTTAAACTGGAGTTGCAACCTTTTAAGGAAGAACTAGCCCAAAGAAATTTGAATGTGTTGGCCCAAGCTTCCACAAGGAGGAGTTCTAGGCTCAGAAAGTGATGGATGAAATACCTTAAGAAGTCTCAGTTTTGGAAATGATCGCTCCTTGCTCTTTGAATGTTTTGAGGAAGTATGATGCTTATGACTGAGTTTTTCACTCATACACCAAATTATGAAATTTCTACAGGCATCCCTAACTCTGAAGAAGGTTTATTGGGTGTTTTTGAGCTTTACTAGACTAATTTGGCAGGTACAGGAAAGTTTGTAGTGCCTAGCGATGCCAACTAGTTTCTATAGTTAAGCGCTGCGAACTTCGTTGTGGACTGGATGATACAGTCAACGCTACAGGATATGCTGTGAACTCCTATTTTGATGGTTTCAAGAGGATCATCGATTGCCACATGGTTAGGGGAGCATGGTACAACTATTTGGAGGTTAATTTAAAGCTGAAAGGATACCTGGCAAGAATATAAATGCGATCAAAGGACACCTCATCATGCATATTAAGGTGTTAGGATAGTTGCCAACATTAGCCTTTTTTGTAGCAGTTTGTTATTTTCAGTTTGTACATATGTAATTACTTCAGCTTTAGATGGGAGAATCTGATGCTAGAGGATGAAACTCACATTGTATGCTATCATTCCCTATCTAGGCTATAAAAGAAGCATTAGAATTCATTTTAGAGGTTCAAATGGTTGATGTAAAAAACTATTTTTGGGTGATATTGATGTAACAAAGCCTCCTCTAGTTTTATGTATCAGACTTGATGATTTTTTGTCTAATGGAAGTCAATTTTCTCTCTTGCCATATTGTTTCTCTCTCACTCTGAAATTTTACTGTCATTGAATGATTCAAATGATGTTTTATAGTTGTATTTGCAATGGAGGTTTGATTGTGATTCTTTTATAACTTTTCTTAGAGTTTTAGTTTTGATTTAAGAAGTTCTTGTATCAAAAGCTTTTCCTTCCCTTGTCTACTGGTAAAGCCTGATGCTAGTGGTAGACTTACTACACTTTTCTCACTAAAGTCTTCTTTCTATCCACATTTATCCTTAAAACCCTTATCTAAGTTAGACAAGACCTCTTGTGTTGATGCATTTTATCTAGAATTTCCTGTGGTTTAACACTGTTGAACTGAGTTTTATCCATTTGACACCACATTTTAAGACTTACCTCATAAACCTATTGATGGGCACTGAGCTTACACTTTAGCAGTCAAAGTGTGACTTTCAGGGCTAACAGGTTTGATCCATGATCCTTTAAAGGTTTTTTTAAGCATACATCAAAGAGGATAACAACAACATATCATGTAATTTTGTTCCTCGTTTCAACTAAAGGTAATAGTTAAGTAAATGTTCTATTATTTATTGTTTTATGCTATCAGAAATTTAATGTCTTGCTGATCCTAAATTATAGTAGTTAATGTTTGGAAATTAAAAGAAAATATTTATGTTTTAGCTAGCTACTTTTTTTTTGCCCTTAAATTCTAACATGGTATCAGAGCTTAGGGTGTGAAAATAGCTCATTTGTGGCAGACTTTTGAGCCTGCATAGATCCACTATTAAGGGTTTCTTTTTCAGATCAATAGTGAGTTTGCATTGCATCAGATCTCTTTTATAAACAATCTTCAGTGTGGCTTCTTCTTCAGTCAAAGCAGAAGATAGCCTTGAAGGGGCTTCAAACTTCAATGCCTGGAAGGCTGGGGTCTTTAATAACCTAGAAGAAAGTGTCTTGGATGAGTTGGTTACCAGGGTGATGGAAGAACCTACTTGAAATGAAAGAAGAGCAACCTAGAAGAAGAGGGTAGACTTAAAAGCATAAATGAACCCTCAACGGTGAAAGATCATGCTCTTTCAGCCAAATCTAAGAAATGCAAGAAGTTTCCTTGGCACAAAGGAAAAGGTAAGAAACCTCAAGGTAAGCACTCTCACCCTCACTCTCATTTGTCTAAAGTAAGATGATTTAACTGTAACAAGCTAGGTTATTATGCAAAAGACTCCAGGAACCCTCCTTCACAACAGAAATAAAAAGGCAGGTTCCATGCTTCAATTGCAACTAAGGAAGAAGAGCCTAACAGAAAGAGAACCATAGCTATTACCAAAGAGCACAAACAACACAAAGAAAGTTATCTTGTTTCAGCTCTCTCTAGTGTTGTAACCAAATCAAAAGAAATTTGGTTAGTAGACAGTGGGGCCTCCAATCACATGATAGGTTTCAAACAAAACCTTGTGAACTACCGAGATAATAAGTTCAATGTAAAGGTAGAATTGGGTGATGATGGCACTTATGCCATCAAAGGAGTTGGATCAACATATTTTCAGCTTTAGTCAGGTAATGTATTTCATGTTGAAGAAATTCTTTATGTTCCTGGTGTAAAGAAAAATCTTATTTCAATTGTAGTTCTAGAAAGTAAAGGGTACACAATAGCCTTCTCCAAAGGAAAGGCTCTTATGTGGCTCTCAAATAAAAGTATGAGCTCAACCATGATGATCGAAATCCAAGAAGGTGGACTTTACAAAATCTCTGGTCAATTTATTCAAGCATTAGCTCGTGAAATGATCAACCCCTACGAACTATGGCACATAAGGTTTGGGCATCTCAACTATAATTCTCTCCCAGGTTTGCAAAATATGGTAACATGTATGCCGATTTTTTCTTTTTAGCATGATGGTATTTGTAGAGGTTGTGCCCTTGGTAAAAATACAAAGAAAGCTTACCCTCACAGTAATAGAAAAACTAATAGTATCTTATATCTTGTTCATTCTGATCTATGTGGACCTATGACTTCTCCATCCATGAATGGTTGCCTTTATTATATCATTTTTATTGATGATTGTTCTCGTAAAACATCGACTTATTTTCTGAAAACTAAAGATGAATCCTTCAGTAAATTTCAGGATTTTAAGAATATTGTTGAGAATCAGACAGGTAGACATATCCGTGTTTCGAGAAAAAACAATGGAAAAGAGTTTGACTCCCACAAGTATGATGATCTCTGTCGCGATTTTGGGATTAAGAGGGAGCTGACCCTGCCTTATAATCCCCAACATAATGGGGTTGCAGAAAGAAAGAACAAGACAATTTGTGAAGCAGCAAGAGCTATGATGTATGATCATAATCTTCCATTGTATCTTTGGGCCGACGCTGCAAGTACTGTAGTCTATATTTAGAACATGTGTCCTCATAAATCCCTGGAAGAGAAAACTCCAGAAGAAATATTCACAGGTAAGCAACCTTCAGTTTATCTTTGAGAATTTTGGTAGTTCTATCTACATACATGTACCAAAAGAAAAGAGGACTAAGTTAGAACCCTCTGGAAAGAAAGGTACTTTTGTGGGGTATGGTGAGACCTCGAAAGCTTATCGAATCTATGTGCCAGGGAAAAAGTATATAGAAGTCAGTAGAGATGTGACCTTCCATGAAGAAGCTTCCTTTCGTTGTTTCAGAGAACTACCCTATGATACAGAGGAGCATGAAGCTCCATCTCCAAAACCTTCAGATTCACAACTTTCAAATGAGCAGAGGGAGGAGGCTAGAGAGCCTTTAGTAGACCCCATAAGGGATTTTATTGAGTTTCCCTTAGAGAAACCTCCTGCCAAAAGGAAGCCAACATGGTGTCGTGAAATTATAAAGGAAGCAAAAAAACATGCAACACCTAAAGGTACTTTTAGAGAAAGAAAGAAACCAGATAAATGTTTAGGTTTGATAGCTCAGTTGAATCTTTTGATTGACTCTGAACCTTCCACTTTTGACGAGGCTGTCAAACATAAAGTATGGAAGGATGCCATGATAGAAGAATACAAGTCAATATTGAAGAATGATGTATGGGAAGTGGTCCCAAGACCTCAAGGAAAATCAATAGTAACCTCTAAATGGATTTACAAAATAAAGCATGCAACAGATGGCAGTGTTGAAAAATTCAAAGCTAGATTTGTGGCTCGTGGTTTCTCTCAGAAAGAGGGAATTGATTATGATGAGATTTTTGCTCCTATTGCCAGGTATACTTCTATCACAGTCATCATTTCTCTTTCTTCAGTCTTTAATTGGAAACTTCACCAAATGGATGTTAAGACTGCTTTTCTCAATGGTGAAGTTGAACAAGAAGTTTATATCAAGCAACCTGAGGGTTTTGTGATCCATGGGAAGGAATCCCATGTATTCAAACTCAAGAAAGCCTTTTATGGATTGAAATAGGTTCCAAGAGCTTGGTATGGAAGAATTGATAGTTTTCTTCAGAGTCTTGGGTTCTCCAAGAGTATAGTAGATTCTAATATTTACATAAAGATTGTGAAGAATCATCTTGTTATCTTGGTTTTATATGTGGATGATTTGTTCCTTACTAGGGAGGAATATCTGATAGCTCAGACAAAGAGGGAGCTATCAACAAAGTTTGAAATGAAGGACTTGGGTCTTATGCATTACATTACTTTCTTGGTATAGAAGTGTGACAAAATCATGTTGAGGTCTTTCTCTCACAAAGTAAGTATGCAGTTGACGTGCTTCACGGATTTGGGATGGTGGACTGTAAGTCCATGACCACACCTATGATTTCTAACCTAAAAAAGTTACATGATCAAGCTACAGGTTCAAATCCAAAAGATCATACAATATATCATCAAATTATTGGGTCCTTGATGTATCTAGTACACACCAGACCAGACATTTGTTATGCAACAAATGCCCTTATTCAATTCATGAGTAATACAAAACACATTTATATGGTTGTTGCTAAACATATTCTTAGATGTGCTCATGGGACTATAGCTTATGGGCTCATATACACTTCTATTGGAGGTGTATTGCTTCATGGTTATACAGATTTGGATGGGAAGTACCGTGGACTAGAAGAACACTTCCAGATTGTTTCAGTTTGGGTTTAGCTATGATCTCCTGGTCCAGTAGGAAGCAGAGATCCATAGCCCAAATCACTATAGAGGAAGAATACATTGCTGCAAGTGTTTCTAGCAGAGAAGCAATGTGGCTCAGAAAGCTACTCTCAGATTTGTTTACTGTTGAGTTGGAACCCACAATAATTCACTGTGATAACCAGAGTTGTATAAAGCTCTCCGAGAATCTTGTGTTTCGTGATAGATCGAAGCACATTGAGATGAGATATCACTATGTTTGGGATATGGTGCAGAAGAACATTCTCAATATTCAGTATGTTCCGACGACAAAACAAACTACAAATATTTTGACCAAGCCCATGTCATTGACAAAGTTTGTATACTTTTGAGACAAGCTTGGTGTTGTTGAGAGGGAGTGTTAAAATTAATGCAGCTGCAAGAGCCATTCTCCAGGAGGATGGAAAAGACCCTAGTTGAGATCTAGGGCCCCCAGTACACTCCTGGGGATCTTAGTCTAGGACCAAGCAGTTAGAGCCATGGAAAAAGACCCTAGTTGCCCCCCCAGTGTATTGTTGGGGTTCTTGGTCAAGGACCAATCAATTTGATGGTATAAGTCCCTAGATGTGTTCTAGGGCCCCTGGATGTGTTCCAGGGAATCCTTGCTCAGTGCTTGGATTGATCCTTCATTGTATACCTTGGTGGATAATACCCTAGTTGTGATCTAGGGCCCCCAGATGTGTTCTGGGGTATCCTGGTCTAGGACTAGGCAGTTTCTTGGTGTAGTACCAAGCCGAGATGATGTGTGAATTTCTTCTCTCCCAGGATGGTGCATGTGACCTAGGAGCAATTAATAAGAAGGAAATGATCACATCATTGACCCTCCTCGTATGCTAGGATGATAAAAGCTTATAATTTGTATCATGAGATTCATGTGGACAAAATTGTTATTAAAGAAGGACTTAACCCTTGACCCTGTCTTATTGTTTATTATGAAACCCCCTTGCTTGAGTGATGTCCCCACCTTAATTTTTGATTGGGTGTTTACTTATTCCTAAATAAAGTTGGCCGTCTTGATCTTGAAACCCCTCTCATCGACTTGTTTTATTTCCTTGTTGACCTTTTTGATTTGACATTTAATATTTTAAATGTTAAAATATGATTTATTATTTTGTTAGGTATTAAACCTAACCCTAAAGTTATGGCAAATAATAAAATTGTTATCCCTAACCTACCTATCTAAAACTATAAATAGGAGTGACCTTTCCTCACTTGATATTCACTCACTCTCTTAGTTGTTTTTTTGGACTGAGGTATTTCTGCAACTCTTCTTGATCAGGTTGCTAAGTGACTGCAACTCTTCTGGACAGGTTTCTCAGGTCCTCCTAGGTGTATTTTTGGTTTGCTCTAGCCATCGTGGGATTTATCCATTTCAGCCTTGCTTGTCACTGACCTAAAATGGTCTTTCCAGTCAGCTGTAAAGGGATTTATTTTGTTGTTTTGGTACCATCTTAGTGTGCCACCATTGCTATCTTGTTTGTGTTGATTTGTTGTCATAATTGTGCCACCTTTGTTGATGATTGCAACTTCATGAGACATTCTCCAGGTCGTTCTCCTCTGGACTGAGTTGAGATGATATGTGAGAGAGCCCATGTGATGGGTGTGTCATACTCCTCTGGACTGAGTTGAGATGATGTGTGGTCTGTTGTCGTGCTCCTCTGGACTGAGTTGAGACGACTTGAGATGGTCTCCTGTCAGACTCTTATGGACTTAGTTGAGTCGACTTGAGATGGCTCTCCAAATTGTACTCATATGGACTTAGTTGAGTTGATCTGTTGAGAGTGACGTATGTGTGGTTGAGCATAGGTGGACGTGTCCCCAGTGGTTGAGCACTAGAGGATGTGTAGATCCCTTGTTATATTGTCTAAGAGTAAGATTTACTGTGTAACCTTAATTGTGTAAAGGGTACAAGTCGGCCCCACCATGTAAAGATAATTACTATTGTGTAAATATTAATTATATCATTGAGTTATAGAAGTCGACCCTATTGTGCCAATAGACACACCTATTGTTGTGATAGGTCTTGTAAAAATAAGAGAATAGATCCCCATTGTGAATCACTCACACACTTCACTGTAAGATTCTCTCAAGCTAAGTGTAAAGCTGAAGTGCACACTTCTCTTAGGCACAAGTTTCAAGGTCACCCTCTTGTGTGCTATAGGGTTTTTGTCGATGACCGGTTCATAAAGCCTCATTGTTGAATGCAAGCATGCATTAGCTTCTGAATTCGAGATGAAGGACCTTGGTACGATGCACTACTTCTTGGGACTAGAAGTGTGGCAAAGGACTGATGAGATTTTCTCGAGTCAAGGAAAATACACAGTGGAGATATTGAAGAAATTCAAGATGACAGACTGCAAATCCATGCCTACACCAATGGTGATGAATCTGAAGAAATGAATGAGGCTTCTTTTGATTCAGGTGAGATTGATCCACATCTTTTTAGATAAATGATTGGGTCATTTATGTATCTGGTTAACACCGGACCTGATATATGCTATGCAGTGAGTGTACTTGACCAGTTTATGAGTCAACCGAGACAGACACACTGGATAGCAGCAAAGCATGTGTTGAGATATCTATGAGGCACAGTGGGTTATGGCCTGAGATATGCCTCCAGTGTAGACATGACATTGTAGGGATATGCCGATGGAGATTGGACAGGGAGCACAATGGACCAGAAGAACACATTCGATTGTTGTGCTACTTTGGGATCTGCCATAGTTTCCTGTTGTAGCAGGAAACAAACTTTTGTGGCTTTGAGTACTGCATAAGTAAAGTGCATTGCATTATGTGTGATAGTACACAAAGCAGTGTGGCTTCAGAAGCTTCTTGCAGACTTATTTGGTTATGAGATGGATTCCACCATTATCCATTGCGATAACCAGAGTTGTGTGAAGCTCTCCGAGAATCCTGTGTTTCACAATAAATTGAAACACATTGAGATCAAATACCATTAAATCAAAGATATGGTGCAGAGGAAAGGAGTACATGTGCAATACCTTTCTACACACAAGCAAGTTGCATATGTCTTCACCAAACCGCTTGCTAGAACAAAGTTCGAGTACTTCCATGAGAGACTTGGGTTGGTGGAGAATACCTCCCTAGCTGAGAGGGAGTGTTGATGATTGTAACTTCATGAAACATTATTTAGGTTGTTCTCCTCTAGACTGAGTTGAGATGGTCTGTGAGAGAGCCCATGTGATGGGTGTGTTATACTCCTCCGGATCGAGTTGAGATGACCCGTGGTCTCTTGTCATGCTCCTTTGGAATGAGTTGAGACGACTTGAGATGGTCTCTTGTCAGACTCCTATGGACTTAGTTGAGTCGACTTGAGATGGATCTCTAGATGGTACTCCTATGGAATTAGTTGAGTTGATCTGTTGAGAGTGACGTCCTTGTGGCTGAGCACAGGTGGACGTGTCCCTGGTGGCTGAGCACTAGAGGAATCAGGATGTGTGGATCCCTTGCTATATTGTCTAAGAGTAGGATTGATTGTGTAACCCTAATTGTGTAAAGGGTACAAGCTAGCCCCACCATGTAAAGATAATTGATATTGTGTAAAGATTAATTATATCATTGAGTTATAGAAGTTGGCCCTATTGTGCCAATAGACACACCTATTGTTGTGCTAGGTCTTGTATAAATAAGAGAGTAGATCCCCATTGTGGATTACTCACACACACTTCATTGTAACATTCTCTCAAGCTAAGTGTACGACTGAAGTGCGCACATCTCTTAGGTGCAAGTTTCAAGGTCGTAGAGCACCCTCTTGTGTGCTCTAGGGTTTATGGTGTGGGGGATCTTCTCTTGACTCTATAGCAAAGGATTGTTGGGTTTTTCCCTTGATTGAGAAGGGTTTTCCCATGATAACTTCTTGTGTTCTTGTGCATGGTTATTCTTCTTCTGATCTTGGTTACTGCAGCTATTGTATATGGTATTGCGGCATTGTTTATGGTTGAAGTACATGCTAAATTGAAATAAACTACACGTGCATGAGCTAAGCATTAAAATTCAACAACCTTAACCTTCTGATGGTGTCGCTTTAACCTTTTGTTGGTGCTGCCCTTGATTGTTGCTTCTCCTTGTTTGCTAGTAGCCCAAGTAAAGGTTTGTTAGGGCTACCCTGGAACTGCTGGTATTTCTGCCTTTGCTATAGCATTTTTTGTGTTGAAATTATTACGGCTGTTTGTGGCATCTTTTCCATCCACTAGGCTAGACATTAGTGTCCTGCTTTTATCCCTATTACTTGACAGTTGCATGGCCTCTTGATTCTTAGCCAACTGGTTAGTTTTCTAGTCTACTACCCTAAAATTTCTTCTTGGCAATTGTCCTAATGATCACAATGAGATCTACCTCGAGGGTTTGATCTATGATCCCTTAAATCTTTTTCTGAGCATATATCAAAGAGGATAACAACAACATATCATGTAATTCTGTTCTTTGTTTCAACTAAAGGCAGTAGTTAAGTAAATGTTCTGTTATTTACTGTTTTATGCTATCATAATTTAATGTCTTGTTGATCCTAAATTACAGTAGTTAATGTTTGGAAATTAAAAACAAATATTTATGTTTTAGCTAGCTACTTTTCTTTTTTTTTGCCCTTAAATTCTAACATACCTCTTACAGAGTAACTCATTACTAATTCTAAACTTTTCCTGTACACATATACATAATAATAATATGATTTTAAGGTCACAACCATTGCCATAGTGAATAGGGACATGCATGTAAATTTAGTTTAGCTCGGGTGGTTGGGAGGAGTGATTGTTATCCTCCCTATCCGGGTTCAATTCCCACAAGTGAGATGTTGAGCTCTTAATGAGTGTATTGTTGTAATGGCTTCTAGCCCTGTTGTTGACTGGCCTTGTGCCTTGAAAATTCTATGGTTTAATTTGGGTACCATCCTCGAAATGAGGGGAAGTACTTGGGGTTTTTCCCTAGGCAGTGTAACCTAGGAAAAAAAATGAAGAAGAGCATGCTTGTTGCTGTAAATCAGAAGATAGTGATGATGCCTCAGATTTACAACGGCAAGTGTGCCTTTCTCCATCACACACACACATTACAATGGCCAAGCTTTCCCTTCTCATCTCTCTCTCTCTCTCTCTCTCTCTCTATATATATATATATATATATATATATATATGCTTCCAATTTACATCGACAAGCATGCTCTTCCCCATTATGGAAATATTGCTATGACAATCACTGGCTTACCAAAGGAATATCCAACATTCTCTATGCTTCAAAGCACTTCCATTAAGTTGTTGCAACTCAGGGATATCTATAAATTTTCCTAGGACATACACCTTGCCCAATTCTCAATGAACAACTTGCTTATGTAGGAGAGGCAACCCACTTACATGGGTGAGATGGCTCATGAGGGGCAAATGTGTCTCTAGGGGATTTGAACATTGGTGGGTTATGAAACACCCCCTCTTTACCATCGAACCAAGACCCCGTTGACTTCTTTTTAG
>JASDQU010243727.1:186293-204682 GCA_032191745.1 Picea mariana | reverse complement strand
TGACTAGGGTAGCATTGCGACAAGTTTCATCTAATCGCATAAGATACGATAGACGTTCTTCCTCAGTAGAAATGTTTGGTAGGAGTTCAACAACTAGTTTTAAAGAGGGTATCTCACATTCAATCAGGGGAATGGATTCCAAACCATAGATTAACCAGAAAGGTGTAAACCCAGTAGCAGACTTGACGGATTTTCGGTAAGCCCACAATGCCGAAAATGACATTGTGTGCCAACTTGTTTTGTGAATCCCTATCATTCATCGGAGCATAGTTATGAGAACTTTGTTAATTGCTTCAACTTGGCCGTTGGCTTGTGGGTAATAGGGCGTTGAGTTTTCATGGTGAAGACCCAACCTTTCAGTAAGTTCGGACATCATGAAGTTCATAAAGTGGCTACTGTGATCAGTGATGATAGCCTGGGGAACACCAAAACAAGCTATGATGTGATTAAAAATGAATAATGCTGCAGTCTTTTCAGTGTTGTCAAATTTCGGCATCGCCTCGGCCCATTTCGTAAAGTAATCTATGGCTACAATAATGTATCCATGCCGCCTGGCCAAGTGGGGGTGACATGTCATGAAATCGATGCCCCATTTCACAAAGGGACCAATGGAGACCACAGGGTGAAGAGGAGTTGGATGTGACCATATCTTATGATTATAGGTCTGGCAAGCATGGCATTTTTGAACGAGGATTATGCAGTTGTTAAATAGAGAAGGATAAAAATACCTTTCTCATAAGATCTTCTGGGTAGTAGCATACCCAGACATATGACCACTACAGGCTCCAGAATGGTAGTCATTCAGGTCTTTCTCGGCTTTGTCGAACGTTAGGTAGCGTCGAAAAATAGAGTCAATCCCCCGACGATAATGAGTATCCCCGAGGATAATATATTGACGGGCTGGTATCGTATTCGACGTCGGTCAGTTCTAGACAAAGTTGGCCGAAAATTCTGGGTTTGGAGATATAAGATGATATCGCCATACCAAATATCATCAGGGCTAATGAGGAAAAGGGATTCATCGGGTAATGAATCAGCTGCTACATTTTCCGTTTCAGAGGATGGAAATTTGCATATCAACTCAGCAAACACTATGGACTTCCTGGACTTGGCATGTTCGAATTCCAAGTCAAACTCCTGGAGTATCATGATCCATTTGGAGTATTTTCCCTCTAGCAATTGACGTGTGAGAATGTGTTGCATAGGGTTTCAGTTAGAAATCATTGTAGTATTGCGAGAGAGGATATAGTGTCGGAAGCATTGGATGGCTGCCAAGGCCAGTTTTTCGACATGTAAATACTTGGTTTCGGTAGGCGTTATACTTCGACTCAAGTAATAGATAACATGTTTGTCATTAGCATCATCCTCTTGGATGAGAACCATACCAATGGTGTAATCCGAGGTTGTAAGGTAAAGGAAATAATCGTGACTATAATCGGGGGGGAAAAGAAGTGGAGTACATGTTAGGGACAATTTCAAATCTTTAAAAGCGTTGTTTGCGATGTTATCCCATACGAACTCAGACCCATTTTTGAGGAGCTGCATAAATCCATGAGTTATCTCGGCATAATTTGGGATAAAACGATGAAGAAAGTTTGCTTTCCCCTACAAAATTTGTAACTGGCGAAGTGTAGAAGGAGGAGGGAGATTAAGGATCGCCTCAACCTTTAAAGGATCCACCCTGATCCCTTGACATGAAACAATAAATCCTAGAAGTCGGCCAGATCCCACGCAGAAAACACACTTATGAGGATTCAAATGTATACAGTAAAACCGATAATGGACAAAAATGGCTCTGAGGTGGGTTGGATGATCGAATCGGTGCATTGAGTGAGCAGGTAAATCATCCAGATATGGTTGCACAATGTGCTTTATATCATGGAAAGAATAAGGCATAGCGTGTTGAAAAGTTGCACCAACGTTCTTGAGACCGAAGGGGAGTTTCCAATAGGCAAAAGTACCCCAAGGAAAAATAAAAGTAGTCTTATGTTTATACTCGAAGAAACCATCCATCAGAGAGAAGATTTCACTTCTGGCGCAATCGTCGACAATCTGATCGACGAATGGGGTAGGAAAGTTGTCTTTGGGACAAGCTTTGTTGATATCCCTATAATCAACACATACACAAATTGTGCCTTGTTTCTTGTCGATTGGGACAATATTGGAAACCCAGTCAGTGAGGGTCACCGGGTAAATAAAGTCAGATTTGAGATGTTTCTCGACTTCGAGCTTGATAGCAGTCGCTTTACGTGGGTGAACTAGACGAAGGCATTGCTGAATGGGTTTAGCGTCAGGGTATGTCTTGATCTCATGTATCACAATG
The DNA here is from genome assembly GCA_032191745.1 of Picea mariana. Lineage (NCBI taxonomy): Eukaryota > Viridiplantae > Streptophyta > Pinopsida > Pinales > Pinaceae > Picea > Picea mariana. The sequence goes on along the minus strand of JASDQU010243727.1, from coordinate 202,359 downwards.
TTGGGGTCAATACTCGACATTTCTTCATAGCTCTAGGTGAAGATGTCACAGAATTTTTTGAAAAGGGACTTGTAGGTGATGATTTCGTCAGGGGAACACAAAGTTTCGATATGGACATTTTCGACAATTCTAGGTTTGATAGATATGTCAAGGGGAATAGTGGGTGAGATATTGCTTAAGTTCCCTTCGGAAAACACATCGTGTGTGAACTCGGGAATGGTTGAGATGACGACAATGCTTGACAAGGTCGAGATCCGTTGGTAGTTCTCAATGGTATGTTTCTCTAGGAAGAGGATGGAACGATGATGTATATCGTCCCAAGGGGTGTCCTTCATGACAGACATGATCATCTCGTCCGTGGGAAAAATGACACAGAAGGGATCTGGAGATAACTCACCAAGAGAGGGGGTAGAAGGGGTTGCTGATTGAATGGCCTGATAGGCAGATTTGACCAGACTTAATGGCATGGCATCACCATAACAAAGATGATCTCCAGGGTTAGGTACCATCCATGGTTCTTGAGACACAAGAATTCCGTGAATCAAGGTAGAGATCATGTTGATTGAAGCAATGGATGAGCGTGGAACATTGGGTGGTGGAATGGGGAAAGTACCCATTAAAAAAGAGTCTTTGAGAAGGCCTACACCGACGTTCTCATAACCTGGTGGCATTTTAGCAATGAACGGTACATTGCCAGTACGGGAATTAGAGTTAGAGAAGGCTAATTGGTTGACGCTGACTACCTTCCCTTGGTGTGGGAAAGGTACCACATGAAAAAGGGTCAACACAACTGCGCGCATGCAATCAATCCAACTGCGAACAAGCAAAAGATTGTAATCAAGAGGAGCGTCAAAGACTTCCACTTCGACTTGGATCATTTTTCCTTATAACATGATGGGAAACGAAGGAAGGACACCGTAGGGATTAAAACCAAAGCCATTGAAGGCTTTGAGAGTGTTCTGGGATTCGTTCAAAGAGGGAGAGCCAATGTCGTTCCAGCAAGTAAGAGACATGGCACACGTCGAGGCACCCTCATCGATAACGATTCGACAAATGTTTTTGTCAGAGACAATCACTTGGATCTGGAACGCGAGTTGAGGGGGTAACCATGGAATGTGATCTTCCAAGTAAAAAATTATTAAATTTGTGTCTGTAGGGTCGATTCCACCGATAGCTTTCAATAGTGCCTTCCGTCGTGTGGGGCAACTTTGAAGGACTTTGAGGGCTGACATCGCAGAAGGTGCTTGGGCCAAATCTTCAACAATGTTGTAGTTCTGGGCTGCACAAGCATGAGGATTGAAAGTCGATTTTTGAACGAATCCCTTTGGGGGGGTCGAAGAACTGTGTTGAGGCTCAATCGTTCGAGATGAAGAGGACCGTTGGTAGGTGGAGTCGCGGGAGAGTGTTGTACCAATGAAGGAGGTAGGTCATCAACCTTCTCTTTAGAGGGAGAATTATCTTTGGATCAAGTGGTGAGTGCAATGTCATTTTTCTTTGAATCTCTAGTACACATCAATACATAGGATGTAGTAGAAGGTGACGGTTGGTCATGAATGACCAATTGAGCCTGTTGTTGAGACAGGAAAGGTTGGGACAAAATGGCTGGAGCAGGTGGTTTTGGGGCTCCTTGAAGGAAATTAGTGACCTCAGCGCATCGTGGGCAATCCTTTGTGTAGTGATCATCACCACAGATAAGACAAGGGTATTGAGGTTTGCACTTATCCCTATCATCAACAGGTGGAGTTTTGGTTCGCTCTGCTTGAGAAGTATTTTTTTCCTCCTTATTCTTACCCCTTACCTTTTTGGATTTGTTTTTACCTGCTGGGGTAGATTGAACTACATTTACCTCAGAAGTCTTGCCAGTGGGAGGGGTAGGAGACGAAGAATTTTGAACATTAGAAGAAGCAGGTTTGGGGTTGGTGCTTGAGGCAGAATGTGGTTGGGCCTGGAAAGTGCCAATCACACTGTCGGCTGCATGAGAAGCAGTTGGAGTAGTTGAAGTGGTGGAAGTGGAAGGATGAGGTGCGTCAGGTAGTAAGTCGTAAAGGGTACCTGTTTGTGAGTAAACGAGGTCAAGGTATTGAGCACGACTTATGGCCTTCTCTTCCATGACCACTCCACCCATGTCGATGTCACGACCAATGTCGTTCAAAAATGATTTTGTGAACCACTCTACCAGCAACTGATCGGGAAGTTTGATTTTGATGAGACGTCGTCTCCATCGCCACTCATGAATGTGATCAGATATATGAGTGGCTTTGTTTTGTTTGAAAGAACTCAAAATCTCGGTCCCTGTTTCATAACGTATCAGTAATTGGTAGTGGGTGAGGAAAGCCATAGCTAGGGTGTTGAAGTTAGCGAAGAAACCTCATGGTAATTCTATATACCACTTCACAACAAAACTTGTGAGGGTTCGTTGAAAAAGATGTAAACGAATAGATTCATCCATCAACGAGTTGGATGAGCACCAGAGGTGAAAAGTCATGATGTGATTGTTTGGGTCCTCTCCTGCTTTGCCTTCAAATTTAGGGATGTCCGATGGTAGCTTGGATGGTATAGCAGGCCATTGGGGAGAGTGACAAATTGGATCATTTAAAATCCTTGACAAATTTGGAAGATCCAAAGTGGCCAAGAAGGGTAGCTGTCGATTCACGTGCGGGTACTGGTGGCTTTGGGGAGGACCATATGCAGTCTGCATATAATGTGAAGACCTAGGCAGATTCGGTGGTGGTTGGAGAGGATAGTATCTCATGGGATTGTATCCTTGAACAAGGACATGAGTTTGAGCATTCGAGCCCCAAATAGGATTGGACATACCTGTATATGGTTGGCCTATACTAGGGGTTATAATGGATGCAGCTGGAAGCTGCTGCCCCCTAGTTGATTGAGGAGTATGTTGTATCAGATGATTCCAATACTGGGCCAAGGATGGAGGTATGTTTTGTCCATAAGGTGGGGTCTGTCCTCCTATCGGAGGTGGTGTTCCAATTGGGGGTAGCATTCCAATTGGGGGTTGTGTTCCAATTGGGATTTGTGTTCCAATAGGAATTTGCCTGCTGAAAGGGGGTTGAGTCATACCTCCTTGGTGAAATTGTCCACCAACAGAAATCTGGTAATTTGGTGTGAATGATGGAATAGTGCCACTAGGATTAAGACTTCCAATGGAGGATGAGAAAGATCCTCCAAAAGGAGATTGAGGGAGTGTCGGAATAAAACCAGGAAGAGAGTGCCCAGTATAAGAGGGACCACCAGGAGAGCTAGATGGGGTTTGCGTAGGAGTGGGAATGGAAGCATTCAACGCACAATATTCGGACAGTAGTGTTGGGGTGATGCTGGGCATACGCGGTGTGCCGATGGGGGCTTGGCTAACCATGGTAATCCCGGTGGGAATACTCATAGTATTTGTCTGATGGGACATTTCTATAGGGATGGTCAAGATGTGGTGAGATCGTGGGGCATCCGTACCAGGAAAATAATAGGCAGTAGTAAACGGTACTGTCTCTGGGTTAGAGGTTTCATAAATCACAGGTGAGATGATGGTTTCAACGCTTGATCCTGCACCAAAAAGGTCCCGTCTAAAAATGCCCATAGACCAAAAAGGATCTTGGCCTTCTATTCCTGGAAAGGTTCCAACCGATGATCTAGAAGACACAACAACTAAGTCTCTGGAATAATTCACTCGCATAAATTGTCACTCAGAATCGGGGTGAAGTCGAAAGTCCTCTCGAGTATTGGTAATTCGGAAATGTTCTAGAGAGTCAGTTTGTTCCACTTGTGGCATGGTAACATCTTGGACTTCACTCTGTTGAGGAGAGCCCTCAGGTGAGATTGTAGGCAGGGGTTGAGAACCTTCCAGATGCTCTGGAGATAAACCTTGCATTCTACGTGAACGACATGGAGGATCTATTGTGAATGAGTTACAAACTTATGAAGAAAATTGTATGGTCAATTTGGGTAAACAAACAACACGTGCTAGTAAACAAAATCTAGGAAATAATACCAAGCAAACAAGACCTTCTAATTCTGAAGTCACGAGTTGGTGATGAAATCCAACATCACAACAATGAGACAAGAAGGATCTGGGATAGGGTGGAAAAGTTACGCTAATGACCTACTTAACGGAATTACACCCTGGTGCAAGATCCCACACATAATCGTGGGTATACCCTCCAAGGATCTTGAGTGAGTTTGGCCAATGTCAATTCCATGTACCGTGAAGACTTTCCCCTTCATAGTCACCTTGTGTAAGACCCTAGAAGGATAGGACACTAAGGTTACCACCGACAATAATAAATCCTGGGGGGACAGTCGACAGTCCGATCCGCACGCAAGGGCAGGGTATCTAGCCCGAAATCAACTCAAGAGGCTTCCACTCATCATTGTGGTTATACCTCCAAGTGACCCCCATAATATGTGCAATCTCTACACCTATATCAACAAAGCAGGGTGAGTAACTCTATCAATATCAATGCAACCTCGTGTTTGACCCTTGTGTGAGAAGGGCTTCCCAGGACAAAATGTTGTAAATGGAATTTGACACTCCTTAACACAAGATGCTATTGTGTGTTTTGTGATTTGGAGAGTGTATCTCTCTACCTAGTCCAAAGCACTAGCCTAGCTAAATGTTGGTGTAATAGAGCCCTAGAAAAGAGTTACTAGTTAAATTTTACAATTGCGCAGTGTTATTAAGGGTTGTTGTTACTCAAACGAAGCAGAGATGAAACTGATGTTGTATGAGACTCTGACCCAACAATGCATAGATAGGAATGAAATATATCAATTTTCGTTCAATGAATCCTATGTATGGGAGGGAAAGAGAAGTTTTTCGGATCAATATTGAACTACGATACACAATTTCCTTTAAAATGCAATTGCAACGAATCACGCAACAATAACAATTCTCTATTGTTTCTTTTTCAATAATTTCAACAATTGATTTTCAATACCTTCGAAGAAAAAAATGCTTTTGAAAGAAAAACATTGTTCACTTTTCAAAAAGGACCTACACCATGATGGTGAGAGTGAAGAAAACCAAAAACTAATGAACAAGCAATAGACAAAAACCCAAACCAATCTTTCAATGGAAACAAAAATAACAAGCAGACCAAACTAGTCTTTTCAATTGCATGAGAAAAGTGATCTTCCAAATAATGAGAAAATGATAAAGAAAAAGCATCCCAAATTTCAAACTGATCACCGGTTCTTAACCAAACGAGCACTCAAATTCCACAATCAGAGAGTATATCTTTGCTGAGAAAAGTCAAGAAACAAAAGTCAAGAAAAAATGGACATGAAGAGCCTTTGATTTCCTAAGACTGATCGTGCACAAAATCCGAAGACAAGAAAACATCAACCAATGGTCCAAGAAGCTCTTTTCAGGCACCTATACTGATCTGGGTAGCTGAACATGCAAAAATCTTAAATCCAAAATTTTGAGAAGAGGGTTCGTAGGCTATCAATGTTACACAGTGCGAGAATGGGTCATTCTCGCAGGCTAGCTTTGAGCAGAGTGCGAGAACCTCACACTGGACCTAAAATAAAAGTGTGAACTCAATATATTCTCATAGGCCACTGTGGAGTTCAGTGTGAGAATGTCTAAAACTAAGAAATTTTTTTGAAAAAGACAAAAAATTTGAAGGGGCTTCTGGACCCAGAGGGTCTATTAGGGTATCCTGAAGACTGAGATATTGATATGAATGGAGAAAGGTAAGGTAAGAACAAATGGCCAAGGAAAAAAAACCAAAAACCACAAATAAAATGGGTTGTCTCCCCAGTGGAGTTGCCAATTTTGTTATCGGACTAATCGGTAGGTGCGGACACTAACAGATCTCCCTAGATCCACCTGGATCTAGAACAAAATAGGAAAGGACATGACTCTTTCCCTAAGTTATGACCATTGAATTAGCTAGTAGGGAGGAACAAGTAACATACCTTTGTATCATTTCCTAGGGTCTTTGTTACTCCTACTTCACTCCGGTGCTCTCGTGAGGTCAAGACCAAGAGAACACAAACCAACCAAAGTGAAGATAACAAAATATATTCAATCGTCAAATTATGTGTATGATCAAGGAATTAGACAATAAAGTAAGAATGACTTTATGGGAAAACGACATTCCACTGTATCATATTAATCGAAAGTAGAATATACAACCTGATTGCCTTGATGTCGCAAGCTTCCTTTTGGTGGCTCTTGGTTCCAACACACACACACTTGCTCGATCCTTGTATGAAGAAGATCTGATTCCTCTTGATAGACTTGCTAGAGTCTCCAAGCTCCTGTTCAAGCTAGGTCCTTCACACAATTCTTTCACCAATTCTCCAATGAATCTTGATTAACCTTTTTCATGAGAATTCAATCAATATATAGAAGAGAATGAGATGCTTACTTGGATAAGAATGATCCCACAATATCAGGGAAACCAATAAAAGGATAACCATTCGAATGCCAACCCATTTTCTAGAATATTCCCTTCTAGAACCATCGAGACTTCATCTTTTTCCAATCTTGAGAACAAGTTCGCACCCTAGCTATGTAATACAATGTGAAAAGTTCCCACCCTAGATGAACGCAGCCTGCGAGAATGGGTCATTCTCACAGCCTAGGATATAAGCAACCTGCGAACTCTCTTCAAAAATATGTTTTCTGGGAAGAGATGAATGTCACTTTTCTCAGGAGAAAGTTCTTATTAGGAGCCTGAGTACACCATCATCAATACACCATCAAGATGACCAAAATCATGGGTAACAGTATGGAATCCATCTTTGCCACTAGACCGAAGGTCTCATCATAGTCAATATCATGAACCTGCTGAAAGCCTTTAGTGATAAGCCTGGATTTGTATCTACTGATCTATCCATCTGTTGCACTCTTGGTCCTGTAGACGCATTTGCATATGACAATTTTCCTCCCAGAAGGAAGGGGAACGAGATACAAAGTCTGGTTCTTGAGGAGGGAGTTGTACTCCTCCTGCATGGTGGATTCCCAAAAGGGATTTCCAGTAGCCTCACCATAAGACTATGGATCTAAAGACTGAACCAAGAAAATATGCTTGGAGGGCAATGGTTCAGTGGCAGTGAGTGCAACAATAGGCTCCTTGAAATTAGATTGAGTCCTCCTAGTATCGCCTGGATCACCAACAAGATCCCCTGTAGCCTAAAGAGTAGTTTGTGCCCACATGGGCCTCTGCTCTGGATCTACAACGACATCTAGATGCCCTGACTCTGTATCTGACTATATTGACTCTGAATCAAAATCATCTAAGTCCTCTGAATCAGAACTCTCATCTAAAGAAGAGTAGACATGTGCATGTTGGACACACCTACCACATTGAGAGGGGGGGTGAATGAGTGTGGGGCTCTTTTTCCAAAAACTCCCCTCTTACACACAACTCATTAGTTAGAATTCAACATTTTACTCATTTCTCATTACTGTCATTTATAACCAGTTAGATGTGAACACATATCAACAACATATATCATCAATATATCATCAACAAGTCATCACCACAAGGAACATAAAGAACACAATATGTATGTACAATTTTGTTTTTATTACGGACTACAATCCTTGGGGTTTTCAACAACAACTAAATAGAGTACAGCTCTACAAGAGCACCAGCTCTATAATGCAGAACTCGTCTTACGCCCTCAACATCAACTAAGATGAGGCAACAATCCTTAATATATATCAATTTGCAATTGGTACACGACCTATCAGTATTTCACCCCACGTGTGTATGTGCCTTGGCTCACTACAACTTGCGTATGTACACATCCAATGTATATAACATCATGCATATCACTTCTGAGATCTTAGGGTTTTCTCTTCAAGATCAACTCAGATCCTCTGCAACCAATTTATAATTCTCTTATTTCTTTCACTATCCAAACTTACCACCATCTAGACACAACACATCCAAGCTCTCCAATAGCTTACTAATGCTCCACAACGAATCAATATGAATTCTAACTCAATCATGTATAAGCAACTAGTATACCATAGAAATCACAACTGAATCATAAGAGTACTCCTCACTCCATCAACCAACATAAACCACATAATATCATCCATACCAAGAATTCCCTAAGCATTCACAACAGAACAAGCAAGAGTATCCATCAAGACAATAATGTAACCATACCAGTGTCTCAGTGACAGATCTGAGCCCATAGATTGCAGATCTGGAACCTGCTTCAATATTCAACTTCCAATCATCAACTCAAATAAAAATCTCCATGATTTTATCCATTGTACATGCCCTGTACTCATACAGACTACGTATGTACACGCCATGTCCCATTATAGCCCGTGTACACCTCAGAAGCTAGGGTTTCTGAATCTCTGAGACTTTTTCCGTCAAGATCTCCGATATGCTGAAACTTTGATGCGTCCATGAGATCCTTCTCATGCTATCTTTATCAGAATAGATCTTCAATCATGTTCAAGAGATACACACCAAAGAAGATCTCATAAGAAGCTCTCCCTTGATCCACAAAAAGGATTGGAACTTCAGAAACCCTAGCTTTTGAGGTGTAGGTGGGCAGTAATGGGACAGGGCGTGTACATACGTGGGCTCTATGAGGATAGGGTGTGTAGAGTGGATAAAATCATGGATATTTGTATTTGAGCTGTTGATTGGAAGTTGAATACTAAAGCAGGTTCAAGATCTGCATTCTATGGGCTCAGATCTGTCACTGAGACATTGGTATGGTTACATTATTGTCTCGATGGATACTATTTCTTATTGTGTTGTGAATGCTTAGGGCATTCTTGGTATGGGTTCTATTATGTGGTTTATGTTGGTTGATGGAGTGAGAAGTACTCTTATGATTGTTTATTTCACTGTCGACATATCTTTTGATTCATGATGCTTGGTATGGCATGAGTTTGATGCATGAACAGGTCCAAGGATTGTTATATGGTAGAAGATTGTTCATCTTGTATAGAAGATAAAGGAGACATACCCATAGGGGGAATCATTCTTCTTCCCATGATTCTAGGAGGAGATATTTATCAGATGCATACCTAGAAAAGAGCCCTATACTTAAAGAAAGAGAACAAAATCATAATTCCAAGGGGAGTGATGATCACAGGGGGAGTATGTTCGATGTATATTCAGCATTACATTAGAGTGATATCCCTTGTTCAAAAGGGGAGATATTATTCATAGGAGGATCAAAGGCACTCAGATAGGGGGAGAAACCCCAAGAGGATAATGGCCCTTTTCCATTGATGTCAAAGGGAGAGAGTTAATCACATTGATGTGATTGATGTTTATTGATGGGGAGAGATAGTCACATTGACTATTGATGTAGAGCATGCCTTATCTACATGTTGACATCAATAATTGGTAATTGGTGTTGACATCAATGTCGGTATTTCCATCAATGCCAAAGGGGTAGATTGTTGGATCATGTTGTCATTGATGCCAATGGTTTGATTATTTTGATGTGAAAGGATTGATGTCAATGGATTGATGAGATTGATTGATGAACAATGTTTATGTATTATCCTTGATGAGAATTATAGATGTAAAGTGGAAACCAATCGATGAATATGGATCAATGAGTTGTCATTGATACATGATGAAGGTGGTTTCATTGTTATATGATGCATTGTTGGAAAAATGTATAGATGACTCATTATTGTCTTATCACGATTGATAATGTGCACAAATGGATGAACTCCAAAGTGGTCCCTTTAGGGTGAAATCCCTCACATGAAGACACTTTGCGGATTGAGTTATCCTAGAAGAATGGTTGGAGGACCCATGCTTGTATGTGTATTAATGAGATGAATATCAATGAATTTGTTGGTGAAACTATCCTAGATGGATAATGCTTGTCATTCCATTTCCGGTGGTATGTGGAATGTCACATAACTCCTCATGGTTTGAGAGTTATGGCCTTACGAAGATGAAGGACCCCCACATNTTTAAATGATAAACTATTGGAGAACTTTCTATTTATGGAAAGTGGTTAACCCTAAAATAAGGAAAATAGGTTAAGTGACCTAGAGATGGGTTAAGTGACCTAAAAATGGGTTAAGTGACCTAGGGGATGAAAGTATCAATGAGATAGAAATGGTCTCTTATAGATCATCCTTTTTGTGGATCAAGGGAGATCTTCTTATGAGAGATTCTTTGGTGTGGATCTCTTGAGCATGATTGAAGATCTATTCTGAGAAAGAGAGCGTGAGAAGGATCTCATGGACGCATCAAAGTTTCAGCAATATCGAAGATCTTGATGGAAAAAGTCTTGGAGCTTCATAAACCCTAACATCTGAGGTGTATGTGGGCTGTAATGGGCTAAGGCACGTACATACATGGGCTGTATGAGGACAGGGTGCGTACAATGGATAAAATCATGGAGATTTGTATTTGAGCTAATGATTGGAAGTTGAAGACTGAAGTAGGTTCTAGATCTGCATTCTATGGGCTCAAATCTGTCACTGAGACATTGGTATAGTTACATTATTGTATTGATGGACACTATTGCTTGTTGTGTTTTGAATTCTTAGGGAATTCTTGGTATGGTTGTTATGATGTGGTTTATGTTGGTTGATGGAGTGAGAAGTACTCTTATGATTCAGTTGTGATTCCTATGGTATACTAGTTGCTTATACATGATTGAGTTAGCATTCATATTGATTGGTTGTGGAGCATGAGTAAGCTATTGGAGAGCTTGGATGTATTGTGTTTGGATGGTGGTCAATTTGGACAGTGAAAGACATAAGAGAATGGTAAATTGGTTGCAGAGGATCTGAGTTGATCTTGAAGAGAAAACCCTAAGATCTCAGAAGTGATACACATGTTGTTATATACACTGGTCACGTACATATGCGGGATGTAGTGAGTGAGGGCGTGTACACATGATGGATGAACTACTCATAGGTCGCGTACCTGTTACACATTGATATCTGTTGAGGATTGTTGCCTCATCTCAGTTGATGCTGAGGGTGTAAGCTAAGTATTGCATTATAGATCTGGTGCTCTTGTAGAGTTGTACTCTATTCAGTTGCTGCTAAAAAACCCCCAAGGATTGTAGTCCGTAATAAAAAGAAACTTATACATACATCATGTGTTCTTTTTGTTCCTTGTGGTGATGACTTGTTGATGATATATTGCTGATATATGTTTATGATATGTGTTCATAGCTAACTGGTTATAAATGACAACAATGAGCAGTGAGTAAAATGTTGAATGTTAAGTAATGAGTTTTATGTAAGAGGGAAGTTTTTGGAAAAAGAACCCCACACTCATTCACCCCCCTCTCTAAGTGTGGTAGGTGTGTCCAACAATGCATGCTCATCATATCAGACAGGTGGAATAATGATGGTGTCTTCATGTGGCTGCTGAGGTGCATGTGAGATAATTTCCTTGAATTGGAAACTATGCTCAATGCTGAGTCAGTCTGAGGAAATATCAATAAGTCGATATCCCTTCACACCGTCAGGATATCCAACAAAAATGCACTCAATCTATGTGGATCAAGTGCCTTTCTCTTTTCATAGGGAATTTGGGCCCATGCACGTGAACCAAAAATGTGAAAGTTGGTCACTTCCGGTTTGAAGCTGCTCCAAGCCTTATAGGGGGTATTATCCTTGACAGATATATGGGGAGATCTGTTTCGATGTATGTTGTACAATTAAGTGCTTTGGCCCATAGTCTCTGTGGTAGTGAATTTGCATGCAACATGTAGGATGCCATCTCCTTTAGAGATCTGTTTTTCCACTCAACAACTTCATTTTGCTGTGGAGTATAGGGAATGGTGTGCTACAACTATATCCTTGCATCATGGAAAAGATTATGGATCTCATAATTTACATACTCTCCCCCGTTATCAGTTCGGAGGAATTTGATCTTATTTTTGGACTGTGTCTCAACCAAGACTTTGAAATCTTTGAGTTGTTGAAAGGCCTTTGATTTTTACCTGAGAAAGCAGATCCAAGTAAGACATGAGAAATAATCAACAAAAATGAGAGAAAACCTCTCTTTTCTAATGGATGGATGCGGAAAAGGACCCATAAAGTCACTGTGGATCAAGTATAAAGGTGTTGAATCTCATTGAGACTTTCCTTTGTCGAATTTCTCTTGAGGGTGTTTTCTTAGAACACATCCCTCGCATACTCCCTTGGAGAAATGGATGTTTGGTAGAACATCAACTAATTTTTGCTTGCTAATTTGTGGAATGTATATGAAATTCAAATGTCCAAACCTTTTGTGCCATATCCTACTACTTTCATCAGCATGAGTAAGCAGTAAAGCATAATCAGGTTCAATGAATTCAGAAAATGTATAGAATCTAGACTGATGATTTACCTCACCGGTTGCAACCCTGGAGTTTCTTTGCATGTCATAGATGTCCACAGAAATTTGTGTGAATATTAATTTCTTTCTAGTGTCGGAATTCTTCATATGATACACAGAGAGAAGGTTGACTGAAAGTTTGGGAATGTACAACACATTCTCGAAGCTTTCATTGGTGAGTTCAATCCTTCTTTTGTCGGTGACATCGACAGAAGAGTTGTCTCCCTTCAGAATAGGAGGACCTTTGCATTTATCCAATGAAGAATATATTGCTTCTGAGGAAGCCATGTGATTTTATGCTACTGAATCTATGATCCAAGCATCGGGAGAGGAGTTGATTGCAATCAAGGCATGGCTAGAATTGCCTTTCTTGGAATTCAGATATTTTGGATTCTTCTTCTTTGCACCCTTAGGGATGTGATCTCCAAGGTTTTTTTTATGAAGTATTTGAAACATCATATCTATTTGTTTTTTCATGCATGTATATTCTAAATGGAATCCTTTTTGACAATATGTGCATTTCTCCTCTTTTCTTCCCTTTTCCCCTTTGGATCTGGAGGCGTTGGTGAAGGGTTTGTTAGAATATAGGAGATGGTGTGATCGTTTTACCATTGAATATACCCTCATCACCCAACCATAAGCTGAAGCCACCCTCTAAGCACCTTAACCTCGACTGAGAATTACTCTGGAAGCAAACCCTAGGCTAGATAGCCAAACAAGGTGTATCACATCTTCCTCCAAGGATAGCGCACCAACAATAATTGATCAGATAGTCCAAACCCTAGCCAAGAGATAGTCCAAGTCAATACTAAAAACTAACTACTGCTACAGCTGCACCTATAACTCTCCTCCACATGTGCGCACCAGACTGGGAACTGCAGTGTGCACCAAACTGGGAACTGCAATTCTGAGATGCTGTCAAATGAGAACTGATGCCCTATATTTATAGTAGTTCTGCCAGATTTGTTGGGGCTGACTTCTCCTTCTAGATATGTGTCTATTCAGTATATTATTATTATTTATGGTTGACTTCTTCTCTTGGTGGCTAATAACCTAATATTAATTATCTTCTTGAGCCGACAAGACTTCTAGGTTTATTAACCAACTCATTAGGGTTTTCTCTTGCTTTTAGGAGTCTTCTATTCTCGTCAGGTTCACACGTGGAGGTAAATACCTCCTGCAGCTACCATAATATTAACACTCCCTCCTAGCTAGGGAGGTATTACAGTTAATGGACTTGAGCACAAAAACATACCATTTACTCGATAGCATCAATATAGTCATCTAGACTATTTCATGACTAGATCATGAGCATCGCCATCACCATCAGCTGCATCATCTCTAGGAACCATACTTCATCTAAGTAATTAAACATGATGTTGGGTAAGTCACTCACACCATAGATTGATACAGGAGCCACTCTTATAATCTAGAGGAGTAAATGCTCTGAACCAATTTTCGTCTGGAAAATCTTTGTTCATCATTCGTCTGGATGGTGATTATTTTCAATAAATTGTTGATAGTCTTCAAGGTAGTTAGAACAAAAATAGAACAAAACTGTGTCTATCCATAGTAGTACATAACTACAATCCATTGGTTCACTACCACACCAAGTAACATACAAGTACTTGATCCACAACGTATGGTTGTGAATAGTGGAACATATCCACCACAGTAATCCTCATCTAATGTCATACAGTCTTCATAACAAACATCTGATAGCAACCTGCATAGAAACAATGTTATGATATAAATTGATTTGTCTGGGCCAATCTTTCACTCACATATGTGAGCTTTGAAAGAATATCTACCTCAAAATAGTGGAACATATCCACCACAGTAGTATATCTCTATTGTCTAGATATAGGTAGTCTCCATAACAATCATCTGATGCCATTCTACATAGAAAATATTGTTAAAAATAAACTGAATCATCTGGGCCAATATTTCACTCACGTTTGTGAGATTTGAAAGAATATATGCCCTCATCAGCAATGGGCTATCTACCCTATTCTTCTCAAACATGGAAGAAGGATTGTTTCTAATTTCTGAGCTTGGACCATTCCTCACCCTGGGCCATTCTTCCTACACTAATCAAAGTGCACCCTGGACAGAATGTATAAACCCTAAGGAATGTCTGAGTTTGGACCATTCCTCACCCTGGGCCATCCCTCCTACACTAATCAAAGTGCGCCCTAGAGAGAATGTATAAAACCTAAGGAATGTCTGTCCTGGACCATTCCCCACCCTAGGCCATTCCTCCTACATTAATCAAAGTGCGCCCTGGAGAGAATGTATAACCCTAAGGAATGTCTGTCCCTAATTGTTGAGCCTGGACCATTCCCCACCCTGGGTCATTCCTCCTACACTAATCAAAGTGCACCCTGGAGAGAATGTATAAACCCTAAGGAATGACTGTTCGGACCATTTCCTCCATTAACCAAAAGAGGAAAAGATTGTCCTGCATCAACCTCCAAAATGAACCATTCCTCATATTAACCACAATGAGAAATCGTTGTCCGGTGAGGCTGGCCAGTCTTCTTGAGTAACCCTAAAGAAGAGAGACTACCCTAGACCACTCCCCATGTTAACCACAATCAGAAGTTGTTGTCTATGATACATCAACAATCATACTACTTTCCATGTTAACCAAAATGGAAAGTGAATGTCTGTCAGAAATCTCAATCCACTTTCCGAGCAAGAAAGCATCTGTTCAAGATGGACTCTTTTTTAATGAATGTCTTCAATAATATTTTCAATGCTCCCTCCTAACTTGGAGAGTCATTTATTCATTTTTCGATAAGAAGGAAGTTGTTTCCATGAGCTCCAGCTTGAATACGCAAACTCTTTCATATTGGATAGAAGCTTTACCAAAATGTCTGCTTATCTTCTCATCTGTGGAGATATGTATTGGAGAATCATTTTCTCCTTTCTGGACTTTATTATGGATAATGTAATGCTTAATTTCAAATTGAATTTAGTCTGGAACACTGTGAAGGCTTCATGTATATCTGAATAACAGAGTATATCATAATTGGAAAGATGGAACATATCTATGTGGCACTTCTTCTGTTGTCATGAGATCTGATCTACTAAGTAGTCATCTTGATGTTTATGGGAAATCTTCACCACGCTTCTGCTGTGCACTGAAGATTCTCCACCAAGTTATCTTCTTCTATCTGCATACGGGATTCTCTTTTTGGTATGCCTCAAAGTCTTGAGATTGCTCTTCATACGCTCTTTATTTGATTTCTCTGGAAAACATTCTTTTCATTCATCTGATGTAGAACTCCAACTCATGGATGTTGCGGATGATATAATGACTCATGTAGTGATATGTCTGGTGTACTGAAACAAGTAATCATCATATTATTCTCCATCCATTTGGGATAACCTCTGGTTCTATATCTCCCAATGATTTCATTCATAAGTCTTCCATACATTGTTCTTCATCACGATTTTCAGTTCTTCTGCTTGATTGCTTTCATATCAGGCTGGTAATCTTATGATTCTTGATACAATGACTGGTTGTTCTGATTTCTCTTTCTTTCTTGGAATCTTCATGATTTTCTTCATGTTTTTCTTTAGCTCTTGGGTCCATGGAGTTTCTTATATATTCCATGCCCTAGAGATTCCACTTCTTCCTTACATCATAGGATCACGGATCTGGATGGACAACTAGGAATACTTTAAGGCTTCTTTTCGAAGAAGTCTTCTTCTGCGGTTGAACTGAACACGTACTATCTTTTATGACTGCT
>JASDQU010243727.1:161317-182459 GCA_032191745.1 Picea mariana | reverse complement strand
ATGTGTTAATGATAGATGGGGGTGAACCGCCCATCCGCGGAGGCCTCAGACCTAACCACCGCGGGAAAATTCGTGCCACACGTAACCTCACCGGAAAGAAAAGGCAGGTAAAAGGTGTGGAAGGGGAATGCGAGGGGATGGGGATTGAAGGAAAAATATTAGAAGAACACTGGAACAAAATACAGAGTGAGTGATAGAAAAAAAGAAGGAGAGTAACCTTCATTCTCAATTGCTGAAGAACATAGAGAGAGAGTCTCAAGCATCATGGTCTAGCTCGGGGGTGGCTAGTGGTAAATCCATTCGGAGTCACTAAGCCTATGGTTGGATGGAAATGAGAACCCCTCCCAACAGTTGCATCACCTAGTGTTTTTCTAATAAGTGTTATATCTTGTATCTTGAATTTAAATGTCTTGAAATGTATGCTCATGGTTTGAACACTTATAAATGGTTTCTCTGTAGAAATGTCTGCATGGTGTTTTGATCGGAATGGTGGTTGCATGATTATGCTGGAATGACCAAATTTGGCTTATATATATATATATATATATATATATGCATTTGAGCAAATCTAGTTTTTAAGTCTGTTCTTGGGAGGTTGTTTCCCTTAATTGTCCCTCGTGCTACCCTAGATACATTTCCTCATAGGGACACCCTTTGGGGAAAGTCCCCCCACTCTATAGAACCAGGGTAAGTGCCTAGAAAGGACTGTCGTCATAGTAAAAACCTCAACCTTTCTCATTACCAGTCACAGGAGCTATTATCTCAGAGATTTTAAGAGGACCTTCTAGTCGGGTCTTCAAATCTGGTGAAATTTACCCAAGGGCCTGAAGAAGGAATTAATGGCGTAGTTTTTAAAATCATGTATGGGAGAGAATGGTATTCTTAGACTTTGATATTTCATAGTTTTGGCACCTAGGGTACCTAGGTGCGAGTCCTCTTGTATTCACGAGTCCCGAAACCCCGACCTGTGAAATCCCAAAATGACAGTATGTGGATGAATTAGGGACCTTTCTGTGGTTTGGTACCTAGGATACCCTTCCTCTTGCTAGATGCATGAATGAGATCCTTTCGAAGGATCTAAGATCTGTTATGACCGTTAAATTGGATGAAGGAATGTAGGCGTTAATTTCTCGACACCTTTTTAACCTTCATAAGTAGCGAAGAAATCGAGACCATTGATTCCAAGACCCATAGTAGTTCTTGGACCATCCAACTGTAGAGTACACGTGGTGGCCAGTAACCATTTCATCTTTTCAGCACCCAGGAGATCAGAGGGTAAGAACCCTTGTCCTCATGACTCATGAAATCTCGACATATGAAATCCCAAAATTCTAGCGTGTGGGTAAGTTATGAGTTTTCGGAGTTTCGGCACCTAGGGTACCTAAGTACGAGTTCTTCTGTACTCGCAAGACCTGAAACCCCGACTTGTGAAATATCAAAATGATAATAGTATGGAGAAGTTATAAGACCTCGGAGTTTCGACATCTGAGATATCTAGAGGTGAGTTCCTTGTACTCGCAAGTCCCAAATCCCCAACCCGTGAAATTTTGATGGGTGAAATCCCGAAATAGATGCACAGGTTAAGAGTTTGTATTTCAGAGTTTTGGCTCTCGGAATATCTAGGTGCGAGATCCCCTGTTGGTGCACGTCACGAAACTTCAATTTTCGAAACCCCGAATTGGACTGGCATGGGTAAGTATTGATGTTCGGTATTTCAAGAACTAGGATATTCAAGGATAATTTCCCTTGTACCCACTAGTTGTGAAATCCCAAACAACGAAACCCCAAATTTGGTCAAGTGCATGATGAGCGGGTGTATCGGCTTTTCGACATTCGGGTAGTCAAGGAGCGTGAAGCTTCGGCCTCTTGTATAGAGAAGTTTTGATATGCAAAACCCGACTTGCAGAATCCTGAATTTGGCATAGTGTGACTTGATTCGGCATTTTGGCTTTTCGGAACCCAGAAGACCCAAGGGTAAGTTTCCCTTGTACTCACAAGTCCCGAAATCCTGACTTAGGAAGTCTCAAAAAATAGGGTGTGGAGAAGTTGTTAGACTTTGGTATTTCGACACCTGGGGTACCTAAGTGCAGGCCCCATGTATTCACCATTCTCGAAACCCTGATTCACAAAATCCTGATGGAAGAAACCCCGAAATAGTGGAGCATGTTTAGAGTTTTGATGACTCGGAGTTTTCGGCTTCCGGGAAACCTAGGAGCTAGACCTATTGTTCTCACTTAATGCGAAATCCTAAAAGGGGAAGTGCCAAAATGGATTAGCACAGATAGTATTGGGGGTTTCGGTAATTTGGTACCCGAGATACCTATTAGCAAGCTCTCTTATACCCGCCAATCCCAAAAACCTGAAGTGCGAAACTCCAAAATAATAATAATAATAATGCAGATGAGATATGGTGTTTCGGCACCTAGGATACCTGACAATATGTCCTCCTGTCATTGCACCCTTTGAAATTATGGTATGAGAAATCCCGAAGGGTAGAATACCCAGACTTAACCTGGGGTGCTATTAATCTCGTTAAGCGGTTAGATCCGTTTCGGGTTTTCAACCCTTCGAAAGACAAGAGAAAAAAAAAGGAAAATGCATGCATCGCGATTTCCCGAATCGCGAAAGCCGATGAGCACCTCTCCGATAAGGCCTTTGGTCATAGCCGTCGATCATATAATAACGGATAAGGGATGGCAGGGTTTGTATTAGGCCCCATAGGTATTCGAGGGATTCTGTTCCTCGATGAAAAGAAGGAAAAAGCCGAAAATTTTCTAGCCCCATAGTGGGTGTGTTAGAAATTGGTATTAGAGCATGGTTACAACACTTAGCCTACTTGGGCTCATGAATAGGTTGCACAGAGACTCCATTTAGAGTATTGTTAAAAGGAGTAACTCCTTATCTTGACCCCCTCAATTAAAAAAAAAAAGGGGGTTGAAGTTAAGAATGAAAACTCCTATTGTGTGTGTGCATGAGAAAAATATGAATTATGTATTGGTTATGAATGTATATAAATATTGACTAACAACCAGCATTCATCTTTTGCACCCAAGCAAATGATTAGTTGTGGGAAATTACATATGCATAGAATGGTGACTCACCAAGAGGTGGGGGAAGGATCCCACAATCGAGACAAAGAGTCTGACGAAAGGAGGGTGGTAGGGACCCCTCTATATCTAGCCGAGACTATGAGGAGTCTCATGGTCGAATTACAAAGATGCAAGGCTGAAAATGACAGGATGATGAAATAACAAGAAAAGCAAATAGAAATTAACGCAGTTTTACTGTAGAGCTTATTCGACCTACAAATACAAATGCAGCATGAACCTGAGGTACAGAGACATGGTCATATCAGTGGCCACACTGAGAGGAGTACCTCGAAAAAGGTCCATCCCAGAGTTAAAAGACAAGTGGCAGACGATTACTCTGGGAAGGAAGCTAGCGGTTCAGAGTGCTCTTCTAGCAGTAGAACTAGTTCTTGTTCCCAAAGAAGAAAGAAGAAGCGAAATCTTTACAAGGGTCATAAATTCAAAGAATTTAGGAAGGCCAAACCACCCTCCTTCGACAATGAAATAAAGAAGGGAGAGGAAGCAGAGGCCTGGCTACTTGGACTAAAGAAGTATTTCAGAGTCCATGACTTCTCAGAAAATTTGAAGGCCTGAGTGGCCACCTTCAGCTTGAACGGAAAGGATTCCATCTGGTGGGAAGACCTTAAGAATGTGAAAGGGGTTCATGAATAGGACCTATCTTGGGAGCAATTTGGGAAATACTTCAGGAAGAAGTATTTGTCGAAAAAATATTTCGACGAGAAGACTAAAGAGTTTTATGAACTCAAACTGGGACAACTCACTATAGAAGAATATCTCAACAAATTCCTCGATTTGTTGAGGTATGTACCTTATATAAAAGAAGAAAAGGCAAAGGTACAATGCTTCATTAGCAGACTACCTAAGGAATATCGGAACATAATTGAATTTGATGAGCCAAATACCCTAGAAGGCACTATCCGAAAGGAGACCTATTGTCATGAACATATTGGACATTGAACAAAACCTCATGAAGGATGGAAACAAAAGAATAGTTTGAGATTTTAGAAAAAGGGGATTAAATCCCCCGGATTTAAGAACTATAAGAGGAACCCAAGAATTAGCTTCCCATCTTGTAGTGTACACCGACATAATTTTCCCTCCTTGGGCAGAAATAAAAATTCTGGATCCATACCAGTGAAGATTGATAACCCAAAGAGAGAACCTTTGAAATGCTGGGGTTGCGGAGAAGAACATCTACTGAGAGACTGCCCACATAGACAACTGAATAGTCAGATAATTTATAACATCCAAGAAGCTACCACTGTCAATGATGTGGCTAGGAGTGTGCCACAAATTTATGCAGCCTTGGATAATAACCAAGCTAACCACCAAGATTTAGTGGAGGAAATAGAAGGTATGATTTCCAACCATCTAGTGTCTATTTTGATTGACCCTAGTTCAAATTTGAGTTATATAGCCCCTAAGGTTGTTTATAAGTGTAAACTATAGCCACAAAAACCTACCAAGCCATGGTTGGTACAGTTAGCCACTGGCACCAAAATAAGGGTAGCAGAGGTCATCCCAAACTGCTAATTAATGTTGGGTGAATTACCCACCCAAGCAACCCTTAACATATTACCCCTTGGATCATATGATCTATTGATTGGTATGGACTAGCTAGCCACCCATAAATCCAGATTGGACTGTTATCATAAAACCTTAGAATGTGTAAGTAAAGAAGGGAAAAGGATAACCCTTTAGGGGATCCAAAAACCTGTCTTAGTGAGACAAATATCAGCTTTTCAAATGAGAAAGTATTGCTAAAAAAGATGTCCCCTATATGCAGTACAGGTGTTGAAAACTATTGAAGATGAAAAGCCAAGCCTTGAAGAACACCCTACCCTAAGAGAATATAGATATGTGTTTCCAGAAAAGGTACCGGGTCTACCTCCGAGAAGAGACATAGACTTCTCGATAGAGCTTGCACCGGGAGCAGTGCCAGTGTCTAGGACACCCTACCAGATGAGCACACCCGAGTTAGTTGAACTCAAATTGCAATTAAGAGAAATGATGGATAAGGGCTCTACCCAGCCCAGCATGTCTCCATGGGGAGCACCAGTCCTATTTGTGAAAAAGAAGGATGGTACCCTTAGAATGTGTATAGAATATTATAGACAACTCAATAAGGTAACCATAAAGAATAAGTAGCCCTTGCCCAGGATCGATGCCATGTTCAATCAATTGGGGGTTGCGTCTATTTTATCAAAGATTGACTTGAGGTCGGGATACCATCAAGTCCGAATTAAGGGTGAAGACATCCATAAAACTTCCTTCCAAACGAGGTATGGTCACTATGAGTTTGTGGTAGTTCCATTTGGGTTAACCAACACCCTTTTCACTTTCATGTGCTTGATGAACAATGTACTGAGCAAATTCCTAGACAAATTTGTGCTGGTTTTTATTGACGATAAATTAATTTACTCCAAGAATAGAGAAGAGCATGAAGAGCATCTTAGGCTTATGCTGCAAGTGCTAAGAGAACATTAGCTCTATGCCAAATTCAAAAAATGTGAATTCTTCTAGAAGCAAATACATTACTTAGGCCATGTTCTATATGAAGAAGGAGTAGCGGTAGACCCTGAAAAAATCAGGTCTATCATGGAATGGCCTACCCCAAAGGATGTTTCGAATATTAGATCCTTTATGGGATTAGCAAGATACTATAGGAGATTTATTAAAGGATTTTCCAAGATTGGTTGTCCAATCACTGCCCTCCAGAGGAAGGGGACAAAATTCATCTGGACATAGAAATGTGAAGAAAGATTTCAAACTTGAAACATCTACTGACTCATGCACCCGTGTTGAAGATCGTCGATCCCAAATCTGACTTCCTCGTGTGCATAGATTCCTATAAGGAAGGGCTCGGAGGAGTCCTTATGCAAGGAGGAAGTGTGGTCTGCTATGAATCCCGAAAATTGAATGAGCACGAAGTCAACTATGTGACCCATGATTTAGAGCTGGCTGCCATAATGCATGCTTTGAAAATGTGGAGGCATTACCTCCTGGGAAGAAAATTTGTACTTATGACAGATCACTATGGATTGCGATATCTGTTTGACCAACCGAAGCTCAATGCTAGACAAGCTAGGTGGATGGCCCTCTTTAGCAAGTTTTATTTCGAAATCAAACACATTAAAGGAAAAGAAAATAGGGTGGCAGATGCCCTTAGCAGAAGCATGAAAACAATTCACCTGGACCCTGCGAGACGAATGTCAAGGAACGAGTCAGAAATGCACAAGAGACAGACACATTCTTCCATACCATGACCTCATACCTGCAGCAAGAACCCACAGAGATAAAGTATGGAGGCTACCAGATGATGAAAGGAGGTCTGCTCACTTACTGAAGCAGATTGTATATCCCAGATTGTAACGACTTGAAGAGGTTCATACTGGATGAACTACATAAAAGATCCTGTTAACTCCCAAAATGAAAACGTCCTTTCGGTTGAGATTTGTGATGGATACCATAGCTTTAGGTAGTATCTTCAAGTCATTTTTTGAGTTTTTACAGCTGAGAAAAATTTTGGTTTTGGTGTGTCTTAGAAAATAATTGACCCATAAAGTCTTCTCTTTCAAAATTGTAGTTTTTACTTTCCACAGCTAACGTGTTTTCAAAAGGTTCATTGTGCGTTGTGGAAAGTGTTCTCTTTCAATAGCTAAAGAGATCGTTTCATCAGTTGGCGCGCTGTTGAAAGTGTCAAATCTCAAAAGATTTTGAAATCGGTTCTTGGGTGACGCGCTGTGGAAAGCACACACTTTCAATAGCTAAGAAGGGTTTTCTACAAAGCGGTGCGCTGTTGAAAGTACTTACTTTCAGCAGCTAACAGGGGTTTCTTCACAGAGTCGCGCACTAGTGAAAGTGTCAAGTGAGCGTTTGGCCGAGGCGTTCTCCACAGGTCGTTGATGCTTGGAACGGGAATCACGTGCTAATATCCACGTATGAAAAACAATGATGGTGTGATCACCCCCACGTCAGAGCAAATCCAGGGCATGCGCTAACAAGAGTGGGCAATCATGGAAACTAAATCGTGCATGTCAGATGTGACTGGAATTCCAAATCATTCCAGAAACCACGCTCATCGTTCATCACAGTCGAAATGGAAAGATCGTGTTTGGAGATGCAGGTACAGAGGGGGTACTGCCGACCTGACACCATCAAATCAAGCAAAGGTCTCGAATCACAAACCGTTTACAAGACACTGTCAAAGTTTTCATTTTATTCAAAACAGAGCCGAAGCCCGGACTACTTTCAACAGCGTAGAACCTCAGCTCGACTAGGCGGTTACAGGGTTTGTATTTGTCAAGTGTTTGAGCTACAGAATGGAGAAAAAACGCAATGGCATTTTACTCAAACGAGAATTGAATAGTTTATCCTTTTTGGAATCATATCCAGAGGTTCAGAGGTATTTTTCAAATGTGGGTTGCATGGAATTTGCAGAAAGGTTACAAGTTGGGTCTCACCAGGCCACTACTGAAGCCTTCGCCAAGACATTTTATGGCAACAAAGATCGCGTTGGCTCTGTAGAAATCAAGGTGGATGATGCCATCATTGCTACAGCTACAGGATTGCCCAGAACCGGTCAAAGATTGTTTAAGACCACCGCTTCTAAGAATCTGGATTACAGGGTCTATTTGAAGGATGGGTACAAGCACAAAGCGTGGATAAAGGGTATGCTCATTTCATATCTAGATGAGGAGTGGCAGCATTTATTCAAAGATATTCAACTATACATTACCTCAGAAGGAAGATACGACAAGTTGATGATGTACCACTTTAAACTGATGGATCATTTTACAGGCAAAACCCCCATCAATTTGCCTTACTTCTTATACCACAGTTTGATTAAAATCTGCAATAGAATTAGAGCTCAACCTTTGAGTATTAAATCGACTCTCTGTCACCTAGGCCTCATTAAATTGATCCTTCTGCAAGAACTAAAGCAACAAGGAAGGAGCTGGGAGCACTTCCTGTTCTGGGAAGGTTTTGAAACCCAGAACCAGACTGCAAATGAACAAATGGCAGGTGCAAGAAAGAAATTCTCTCCTCAGAGTAGTTCCAGAAGAAGAAGGGCCTTGTCAGAACCTTCAGAGGACAGGGCACCTAGATTGAAGTCTCACAGTTTGAAAAGGAAGTTGAATTTTGAGCAAGCTACAGAGCAGTCTATCCAATAGGATTCAGGACACCCTACACAGCAAAGTACGGGCAAAAATATCTTAAATCTGCCATACTCAGATTCAGAATCTGAGCAGAAAGACCAGTACCCTGCCAACAAGGGTTCTGAGCAATCAGCAGAATGTGCTCAGAACTATGAAACAGTAAAGCATACAGAGCAGGGAGAATCGTCAAAACACCCCAGGTCAAATAAATCTCAGAGAATCAAACACCTCAAGGAGGTAATCACCCAACAGGAGGTCTTGGAGCGAGTGATAAAGAATAGATACATAAGGTTATCTGACAAATTTGCCAAGATAAACGCAACATTCGAAAAATTGGCCAAGGAAAGCATAAAAGAGAAAAAGAGGAAGGAAAAGCTCATCAAAAATTGTAGCCGACTAAGATTGCTTGCTCGACACCTCAAGAAGCGGATCAGGGGATTGAAACAAAAGCTGAAGCAAAGGTCTCATCTAGACCTGCAAGTTCTTCCTCAGGTGGCAGTCAATATGCAAGGTGAAAAGTCAGATGTTAATTGATTCTGGTTTAAAATAAGTTTTGAAGGCGAAAGCTCTTTTTGTGCACTATCAGGACTTTCAACAGTGCCAGGCTACTATTTCATTACCCGTTAGCTGTGGAAAGCGATAGCTTTCAACAACTAACCTGTGAAAGTTTCAAACAGTTGCGCTGTTGAAAGCTGGGCAAGCAGATTTTGAGCACGAAATCGCAACAGTTTATTTCCAACTTGTTTTGAAGATATGCCAACGTATCAGTGGACCATTAAATTGCATGCAACGAGTTCAACCTCGGGGATTCGAGGAATTTTGGATACGCTTTCAAAACTATAACCTAAAACTCAGCCATAAGTATTGGGAAATGAAACAGTCACGCACAGGTGTCATGCTCTTTCACTACATCGCAGATGATGGAAGCTGGAGGAAGCAAGTGGTGATTTTTTGTATGCTGAAGACAATTCGAACATTCAGTTCTGTTATTGAAGACTTTAATTTCATATTTGTTTAAGTAGAATAGAACTATTTTTATTAAATGACAGATCCATGTTTTTAGAATCTGTGTAACCATTTGTAAAGACTATAAATACCTGTTTTGATATCAAACAATGGTTGGATTCTGGATAGAGAAATACTATTTTTTGTACTCAGACTTTCTATGTTAATACAGATCATAGGTTCCTTTCACTTTTGATTATCAACTTTCCATCTTTCTTCTGCATTATTATCTGTGTTATCAAGCTTTGAATGGTTGTTATCCCATTGTTTAGCTCATAGCCTGATAATAAGTCTTTTGATTGTCTCTTAGACCCTGCTTTGCACTGGTTTAGTTACAATTTTGTTCTCCACCCACTTTAAAGCTACCTGCTGATTAATCAATCTTTGAGAGCACTGTCTATTTGTTTATCATTTACATGTTTGAATACTATAAGCTGTATTGAGTTGTCCCACTGATCCACACTTACAAAATATAAAAAAATTCATTTCTCAAGTTACCAAGCACCTTTGGTCTGCAACCACAAAGGGTTTCTTGGAGTTATAATAAACTGGTGCCGTTGCCGAGGAGAGGAGATCGAAGCTCAGCTTCCTTGGGAGATGACATAGATCCATCTTTGATGATAGACAAAGCCTGGACATCACTTAGTTGTACATCTTCTATCTGGCGACTCCATTGACGAAGTGGCTCCCAAAAGAGCTCACACCAGGGCAAACCCAGAAGGCCCATTGATGACATCAGTTTCTGATCCAGAAAAAATCATCAGCAAAGGTAAAGCATTGCATAGACAGGCCTCCGGATCTGCAGCTGCGATTGATTCAGGTATTCCAATTGATTCTCATATCTCTGTATCTGAAAAGTCTTTTGAAACCTCTACTGAAATTCAAAAATCTAAAGAAATAAAAAGTTCATCACAAGCTGCTAGGGTAGAAGAACCATCTTTTTCATCCAATATCACTGATTCTGCCCTTGAGATTGAAATTTCATCTCGTCCAAAAGAACATTCCTCTTCATCTTCTTCTAATTCATCGCCTAGCAAACCTTCAAAGAGCATTCTGCACACTTATACAAATTTGCCTGTCCTTGAGGAAATTATCCAAGATCTATCCTCTAAGGGTGAAGAAAACCTAGCTTCATTGCTCAGCCAATTTTATAAAGCCTCCTATTTCCCATCAACTTCTGAAACTTTTGTTCAGAGTGAAGTAAGACAGAAACTCATTTCAAACTTAGGTAATTTATCTCCTCCATCATCTCCTCCAAGTTACCTGTCCCCTCCATTGTCTCCAACAAGCTCCTCATCTTCATCAATGGCTGCTCCAGCTCCTATGACCAGAATGGAACAAATCCTGGCCAACAGATATGCTCCTCTTGTCTTGCCAAACCCCCTGTCTTCCATGCCAACAGGTGACTACCAAAAGTACATGCCGAAGTTTACCGGAGTAGGGGAATACACAGCAGAAGAACACATTGAAGCATTCTATGCTTATGCAGAAAACATAAATATCTCAGAGGAAGATGTATGGACTAGAGTCTTCGTCCAGATCCTGGATGGCCAAGCCCGGAAATGGTTTAAGGAGCTACCAGCAAATTCAATCACTGGCATTGAGCAGTTAGATGCAGGATTCTTGAAGTACTGGGGAGAAAGACGAGATCTCTTATACTACATGTCTGAATTCGAAAATTTGAAAAGAAAAGATGGAGAATCAGTCTCAGACTTTATCAAAAGATTCAACAAGATGTTTGGTAAGATCCCTGCAGAGATCAAACCAAGCGATGCTTCAGCAAAAATCACGTTTTCTGCAGCCTTTGATGCAGAGTTCTGTCTTATCCTCAAAGAAAGACGGTCAACCATGCTTGCTTTAATGCAAGATGTTGCTCTTGAAGTTGAATCGAACATCACAGCCTCTCAGAAGCTCAAAGGGAGAGCTGAAAAGAAGAAATCTGATGTCGAATCTTCTTCTTCTTCTTCTAACAGTCAAATGGAAAAAATGGCTAAAATGTTGGACAGCCTAACTTCAGAAATGTCAAAGTTAAAATTCCAAAACCAGCCACCAGCAAAAGCAAAAGAGTCAAACACTTTTGCCCCCAGGAATCCAAATGCCTTTCCCTATAGAAGAAACAATCCACAAACTCAGATTTTGCAGAGAGATAAGAACTCTAATGAAGATCAGAGGATTAAAGTCCCTCTGCATAATGTGGTCATGGATGAAGACAATGGCGAAGGTCAAGAGGATGGTGAAGGCGACATTCATTGTGTGGGAGATGAGGCAGGGACATCTTATCTCACACAACAAGATTATGAACAATCGTTAATGACTGATCAAACAGAAGATGATCTCCTCGGTGATGGTATCTTTACAGCAGAGGATAATAATAGATACAACCTTCGATCTAAGTCCAAGGCTGCCCAAGCAGACACATCAGCTTCTCTTGCAGAGACTGTTGCCCCTGTCAAACAAAAAGACCATACAACAGAAGATCAGCCTGCCAAGTCTTCAAAGGAGAAACCACCAGCTTCTCCAGCAAAGATTCCTGCTCCTGTCAGTCAGCAAACTCCAGAAAGGCAACCTCTTGTTGGACAACAGAAGAATCAAGAAGCCTCTTCCAGTCAGGTAAAAATTTCTGACAAGACTGCTGATAAGGCTCCTTATTCTTTTAATTTCGAGGCTAAATTACAAAAGATCAAGATTCCAATTCCTCTTGTTGAACTAATGAAAAATGAGATGTCTAAAAGATATATCCTTAAAACTTTAGATCCTCAGTTAGTATCTCAATCTGCTGATATCCTAAACATCTATGATGACAAACCTACCATCACCCTGGGCCAAATGGTAGAAGACAGAGATGAAAGCTGTCCTCCCTTCTACATCTCATTAAACATTCATGAAAAGACACTGCATAATTGTCTATTGGACTCCGGTGCTTCACACAACTTGATGCCCAAAGCTGTCATGGATGAGCTTGGCTTGGAAATCACCAAGTCCTATCATGACCTTTTCTCCTTTGACTCTCGAAAAGTCAAATGCCTTGGGATGATTAAGGATTTGGCAGTGACCTTGACTCAAGCATCAATGAAAACGATGGTGATGGACATAGTGGTTGCTGACATACCTCCAAAATTTGGATGTCTTTTATCAAGAGCATGGATGAAGAGATTAGGTGGCACTCTCCAAATAGATCTCTCCTACGCTACTATTCCTATTTTCGGGGGGGTGAACAAAAGACTCTACAGGGAATCACAATTAGCATATGTGATCAGTGATGAGAAGAATCCAAACAATCATCCTATCTATGCAGTGGACACAGATATGGGATCTTGTATCTTGCAATTTGATGACTCACTGCCTGATACATTGCTACTCAGGAAACCCACAGATCAGATCGCAGATCAGCCCACAGAGACAGCAAAGGATGACCTCTGGACCATGTTTTTTGATGGTGCTTGCACCAAAGAGTCAGCTGGAGCAGGAGTAGTATTCATTTCTCCATCAAAGAAAACTTCTCACCTATCCTTCAAACTTGATTTTAAGGTGACAAATAACATCGCTGAATATGAAGCATTACTTTTAGGACTGAATGCAGTAAAGGAGAAGGGCTTCAAAAAATTGCAGGTGTTTGGTGACGCTGATTTGATCATCCAGCAAGTGAATAAATCTTTTCAAGCCAAGCATGTAAGACTCAAGGCATACAGGGATGAAGTATTGGAGGCAATTAAAAATTTTGCGGAGTTCACAATCACTTTTGTACCTAGAGCCATGAATGAATTGGCTGATTCACTGGATGTATCAGCATGTGCATTTATCCCCCCTTTGCCTCACAAATTGTCTTATGAAATCCAAGTTAGACATAGGCCTTCTCTTCCTGACAATGTGAAATTTTGGAAAGTTTTTGAAGATGATGCTGAGCTCACCCGATTCCTTGCAGTGATTGATGAGTTTGCAGAGTTGCATATTGATCAGGAGAATGAACATGATGATGAGGTTGAGCAGCCAAAGCTCAAGAGAAAAATTGTAGCTCACGAGATAGTTCAGTTGTCCACCAACAGAATTCCTAAAGGCTTGGTCCCTTTGGAAAGGCTATTCGATAATAACGACGTGGCTATAAAATTGCAAAGTGAAGAAAAAGAATCAGATGTATTCCAGTATAATGTGGCCAGTGAGAAAGATCCCAAACATGTCAACTTGGCATCACATTTGACTGAGAAACAAAAGGCTGATTATGGTGAACTGCTGAAGGAATTTGCAAACATTTTTTCCTGGCAATATGATGATTTGAAGACCTTTGATACAGAAGTGATTCAACATAAGATTCCATTGAATAAAGATACCAAACCATTCAGACAGAAGCTGAGATCATTCAATCCTCTACTGCTGCCCACAATGGAGAAAGAAATTAAGAAATTGTTGGACGCCCGCATCATCATCCCTCTCAGGTATTCAGAGTGGATTGTTAATCTTGTGCCGGTCAGGAAGAAGAACGGAGAAATCAGACTCTGCGTTGACTTCAGAAATTTGAAAAAATGTTCCAGAAAAGACAATTACCCTCTGCCTAAGATGGAGCATATGTTGCAGAAGGTGTCAGTATCGAAGGTAATGTCCTTTATTGATGGATTCTCTGGGTACAATCAGATTGCTGTCCATCCTAAAGACAAAGAAAAAACTGCCTTTACCACTCCATGGGGCACGTTCATGTACGAAAAGATTCCCTTCGGCCTGATGAATGCAGGGGTGACGTTCCAAAGAGCAATGGACATTGCTTTCATCGGTGAGAAGGATAAGTTTGTCCTGATTTATCTTGACGATATCACTGTCTTCTCGAGCAGCCATAAACTTCATCTGCAGCATTTGAGGAGGACATTTCTGAAATGTCAGAGGTATGGTATCTCTCTTAATCCCAAAAATTCTAATTTTTCACTTAAAGAGGGAAAACTACTTGGGCACATTGTTTCTGAGGATGGGGTTAAGATCGATCCAAAGAGGGTAGAGGCAATCAGAAATCTGTCCCTTCCAAGATCGAAAAAAGACATTCAGTCTTTTCTTGGAACCATTAATTTTGTCAGAAGATTCATAGGGAATTTTGCTGAACTCACAAAGCATATTACTGCTATGTTGAGGAAAGGCTCTAAAATAAAGTGGACTGAAGCAGCCAGATAGTCATTTAACGACATCAAGGAGGCCATTACAACAACTCCTGTATTGATCAGCCCATATTTTTCAAAGGTATTCTACATCTTCTCATTTTCTTCCAATGACACGATCGCTGCAGTGCTTTTGCAGAAGAATGCTGATGACCAGGAACAGCCAGTTGCCTTCTTTAGCAAGGTCTTGAGGGATGTAGAGATAAAGTATGAGTTGCTGGAAAAACAGGCCTATGTGCTTGTCAAATCACTGAAGGCTTTCAGGGTCTATATTCTTCAGGCAAAGGTAATCGCTTTTGTTCCTTCCAGTTCAGTCAAAGATGTTCTTGTTCAACCTGATATTGATGGCAAAAGAAGTAAGTGGATAGCCAGATTGATTGAGTTTGATGTCGAAATAAAACCAGCAAAGTTAGTGAAAGGCCAGGGTCTTGCCAAACTTCTGGCAGAAGAGAATTGCAAGCTGCTCGACATAAATATGATGAGTATTGATCCAGAAAATGCTCCATCTGCTGAGAACAATGAAGGTAAGAGGATACAGGTTTCAGCTCATCTAGATGAGTGAAAATGGTACAGCAATATAGTTCAGTTTTTACAGACTTTATCAGTCCCATCAGATTTGACAAAGACTCAGAGAAGGGCTTTAAAACTCAGGGCTGTAAATTTCTGCATCAACGATAATTTGTTGTTTTGGAAAAATAACATTGGTTTGTTGTTGAGATGTGTAAATCAAGAGGAGGCAGCTAAGGTCATGAATGAACTTCACAATAGTGAGTGCGGAGGACACCACTATTGGAAAACCACAACACATAAAATCTTGAGATTGGGTTACTATTGGCCTTCCTTATTTTCAGATGTATATGAATTTGTGAAAACATGTGACAAATGTCAGAGATTTGAAGGTAAGAAACAACTGAAGTCCCTTCCTCTCAAACCTATAGTGGTCACAGGGCCTTTCTAGCAGTGGGGCCTGGACTTCATAGGTGAGATCCATCCGCCTTCTAGTGGACAGCATCGGTGGATTCTGGTTGCCACCGATTACTTTACGAAGTGGATTGAGGCTATTCCCACCCGGAACACCAATCACACTGTCATCATAAACTTTCTGCAGGAGAATATATTCGCCAGATTTGGCTGTCCTAAAATATTGGTCACTGACAATGCTGCTTCATTCAAAGATAAACATTTGGTCAAATTGTGTGAAGAGCTGGGAATTCAGCTGGTACATTCCACAACCTACTATCCGAAAGGGAATGGTCTAGCTGAGTCATCAAACAAGAGTCTCGTCAGAATCATAAAGAAGCTGCTTGAACAAAATGCCAGAGGTTGGGATTCCAAACTAAAGTTTGCATTGTGGGCTGACAGGGTAACATGCAAAAAATCAATTGGTACATCTCCTTTCAAGCTGGTATATGGTACTGAGGCCATATTTCCTGTTCATCTTGCTTTTCCAGTTGCAAAATTCTTACAGGAAACTGAGGAGGAACCAAATGATCTAACTAGAAGGATTCATGAGTTGGTACAACTGCAACAAGATAGAGAGCAGCTCTTAGAGAAAACTGAATTGCATCAGGAGATGATCAAGCGAAATTTCGACAAGAAAGTCAAATCAGATGTCTTCAAAACAGGGGATATGGTCTTAAAGTGGGATGCAACAAGGCAGGAGAAAGGGAAGCACGGTAAATTTGAGGCTATTTGGACAGGTCCTTTTTTCATAATAGAGGTGCAGCAAAACAACACCTTCATTCTTCAAACTCTTTCAGGCGAGCCAGTTTCAGGAGGTCTTTTCAACGGGCGCTTCTTGAAGATCTATTTTGCATAAGGCTTCTTATGAAGCCAGGTTCTTTTTGTACATATTTCTTTTTCAGTTCTGTTTTCTTTATTTTTTTCATTCAAATAACTCCATGCCCAATGGTACTAGCAACTAGTTTTCAGATTGCAATAAGGCTACTGAGTCTACCTAGGTTCTTGGTCACCTCACGGGGAGATGCCCATCCCAGTTGGAGCCAAATGTTAACTCCCAAAATGAAACCGTCCTTTCGGTTGAGTTTTGTGATGGATACCATAGCTTTAGGTAGTATCTTAAAGTCATTTTTTGAGTTTTTACAGCTGAGAAAAATTTTGGTTTTGGTGTGTCTTAGAAAATAATTGACCCATAAAGTCTTCTCTTTCAAAATTGTAATTTTTACTTTCCACAGCTAACGTGTTTTCGAAAGGTTCATTGTGCGCTGTGGAAAGTGTTTTATTTCAACAGCTAAAGAGATCGTTTCATCAGTTGGCGCACTGTTGAAAGTGTCAAATCTCAAAAGATTTTGAAATCGGTTCTCGGGTGACGCACTGTGGAAAGCACACACTTTCAACAACTAAGAAGGATTTTCTACAAAGCGGTGCGCTGTTGAAAGTACTTACTTTCAGCAGCTAACAGGGGTTTCTTCAAAGAGTCACACGCTGGTGAAAGTGTCAAGCGAGCGTTTGGCTGAGGCATTCTCCACGGGTCGTTGCTACTTGGAACGGGAATCACGTGCTAATATCCACGTATGAAAAACAATGATGCTGTGATCACCCCCACGTCAGAGAAAATCCAGGGCATGCGCTAACAAGAGTGGGAAATCATGGAAACTAAATCGTGCATGTCAGATGTGACTGGAATTCCAAATCGTTCCAGAAACCACGCTCATCATTCATCACAGTCGAAATGGCAAGATCGTGTTTGGAGATGCAGGTACAGAGGAGGTACTACCGGCCTGACACCATCAATTCAAGCAAAGGTCTCGAATCACAAACTGTTTACAACACACTGTCAAAGTTTTCATTTTATTCAAAACAGAGCCGAAGCCCAGACTGCTTTCAACAGCGTAGAACCTCAGCTCGACTAGGCGGTTACAGGGTTTGTATTTGTCAAGTGTTTGAGCTACAGAATGGAGAAAAAATGCAGTGGCGTTTTACTCAAACGAGAATTGAATAGTTTATCCTTTTTGGAATCATATCCCGAGGTTCAGAGGTATTTTTCAAATGTGGGTTGCATGGAATTTGCAGAAAGGTTACAAGTTGGGTCTCACCAAGCCACTACTGAAGCCTTCACCAAGACATTTGATGGCAACAAAGCTCGCATTGGCTCTGTAGAAATCAAGGTGGACGAGGCCATCATTGCTACAGCTACAAGATTGCCCAGAACCGGTCAAAAATGGTTTAAGACCACCGCTCCTAAGAATCTGGATTACAGGGTCTATTTGAAGGATGGGTACAAGCACAAAGCGTGGACAAAGGGTATGCTCGTTTCATATCTGGATGAGGAGTGGCAACATTTATTCAAAGGTATTCAATTATACATTACCTCAGAAGGAAGATATGACAAGTTGATGATGTACCACTTTAAACTGATGGATCATTTTATAGGCAAAACCCCCATCAATTTGCCTTACTTCTTATACCACAGTTTGATTAAAATATGCAATAGAATTAGAGATCAACCATTGAGTATTAAATCGACTCTCTGTCACCTAGGCCTCATTAAATTGATCCTTCTGCAAGAACTAAAGCAACAAGGAAGGAGCTGGGAGCACTTCCTGTTCTGGGAAGGTTTTGAAACCTAGAACCAGACTGCAAATGACCAAATGGCAGGTGCAAGAAAGCAATTCTCTCCTCAGAGTAGTTCTAGAAGAAGAAGGGCCTTGTCAGAACCTTCAAAGGACAGGGCACCTAGATTGAAGTCTCACAGTTTGAAAAGGAAGTTGAATTTCGAGCAGGCTACAGAGCAGTCTATCCAGCAGGATTCAGGTCACCCTACACAACAAAGTACGGGCAAAAATATCTTAAATCTTCCATACTCATATTCAGAATCTGAGCAGAAAGACGAGTACCCTGCCAACAAGGGTTCTGAGAAATCAGCAGAATGTGCTCAGAACTATGAAACAGTAAAGCATACAGAGCAGGGAGAATCGTCAAAACACCCCAGGTCAAATAAATCTCAAAGAATCAAACACCTCAAGGAGGTAATCGTCCAACAGGAGGTCTTGGAGCGAGTGATAAAGGATAGATACAAAAGGTTATCTGACAACTTTTCCAAGACAAACGCAACATTTGAAAAATTGGCCAAGGAAAGCATAAAAGAGAAAAAGAGGAAGGAAAAGCTCATCAAAAATTGCAGCCGACTAAGATTGCTTGCCCGACACCTCAAGAAGCGGATCAGGGGATTGAAACAAAATATGAAGCAAAGGTCTCATCCAGACCTGCAAGTTCTTGCTGAGGTGGCAGTCAATATGCAAGGTGAAAAGTCAGATGTTAATTGATTTTGGTTTAAAATAAATTTTGAAGGCGAAAGCTCTTTTTGTGCACTATCAGGACTTTCAACAGCGCCAGGCTACTATTTCATTACCCCTTAGCTGTGGAAAGTGATAGCTTTCAACAGCTAACCCGTGAAAGTTTCAAATGGTTGCGTTGTTGAAAGATGGGCAAGCAGATTTTGAGCACGAAATCGCAACAGTTTATTTCCAACTTGTTTTGAAGATATGCCAACGTATCAGTGGACCATTAAATTGCATGCAACGAGTTCAACCTCGGGGATTCGAGGAATTTTGGATACGCTTTCAAAACTATATCCTAAAACTCAGCCATAAGTATTGGGAAATGAAACAGTCATGCACAAGTGTCATGCTCTTTCACTACATCGCAGATGCTGGAAGCTGGAGGAAGCAAGTGGTGATTTTTTGTATGCTGAAGACAATTCGAACATTCAGTTCTGTTATTGAAGACTTTAATTTCATAGTTGTTTAAGTAGAATAGAACTATTTTTATTAAATGACAGATCCATGTTTTTGGGATCTGTGTAACCATTTGTAAAGACTATAAATACCTGTTTTGATATCAAACAATGGTTGGATTCTGGATAGAGAAATACTCTTTTTTGTACTCAGACTTTCTATGTTAATACAGATCATAGGTTCCTTTCACTTTTGATTATCAACTTTCCATGTTTCTTCTGCATTATTATCTGTGTTATCAAGCTTTGAATGGATGTTATCCCATTGTTTATCTCATAGCCTGATAATAAGTCTTTTGATTGTCTCTTAGACCCTGCTTTGCACTAGTTTAGTTACAATTTTGTTCTCCACCCACTTTAAAGCTACCTGCTGATTAATCAATCTTTGAGAGCACTGTCTATTTGTTTATCATTTACATGTTTGAATACTATAAGCTGTATTGAGTTGTCCCACTGATCCACATTTACAAAATACAAAAACATTCATTTCTTAAGTTACCAAGCACCTTTGGTCTGCAACCACAAAGGGTTTCTTGGAGTGATAACAAATCCTATTCTAGTCATCCAGGATACCAGAAAATGATCACATCCACTAGGAAACAATTCTATTGGCCTGTATTGAAGAAATACATAGTTGAGTGCCTAGCTAGATGCATAGAATGCCAACAGGTAAAAGAAGAACACCAACACCCAACAGGATTATTACAACCTCTACCAATCCCAGAATGGAAATGGGAAAGCATCTCCATGGATTTCATCACTAGATTACCAAACTCGACCAAACAAAATGACACCATCACGGTAGTGGTGGATAAATTGAGCAAGTCTGTTTACTTTATCCCCATCAAGTCAACTTGCAAGGCAATAGACATAGCTCAGGTATTCATGAAGGAGATATTTAGACCGCATGGTATTCCGAAAGAGATCGTGTCCGATAGAGACATAAAATTTACTTCCAACTTTTGGAAGTCACTAATGGATGGTTTAGAGACCAAGTTGTTGTTTAGCATCGCTTATCATCCTCAAAATGATGGACAGACAGAAAGAGTGAACCAAATACTAGAAGCCATGTTAAGAATGCATGTAATGCATCAACCCAAGAAGTGAGAAGACTACCTGCCACTAGTGGAATTCGCTTATAACAACGGCTACCAAGAATCCTTAAGGATGAGTCCGTTTGAAGTCCTCTATGGTAGACTGTGCAACACTCCTATTAGTTGGAGTAATCCCATAAACATAATTTATTTTGGATCCAGCATGTTGAAATAAATGGAATAGTAAGTGACTTAGATAAAACAAAACCTAAAGGTCACTCAGAACCGACTGAAAAGTTACGCTGACAAAAGAGAACTCCAAGAGAGTTCAAGACGGGAGACCATGTATATCTTAGAGTTAGACCCAGAAAGAGTTCTCTGAAAATGGGAGCTTGTGCCAAGTTGGCACCTCGGTATTGTGGACCCTTTGAGGTTCTAGATAGAGTGGGACCTGTAGCCTACAGGCTAGCACTTCCTCCCACAGTAAAAGAACATAATGTTTTCCATGTTTCATTATTGAAGAAATATGTACATGATTCTAATCATATAATTGACTGGTCTATGATCTAGGTGGAACTAGAGGGATACTTTCTACCAAAACCTCAATGCATACTGGACAGAAAGGAAACTCCTCTCTGGAACCAAACCATTTCACAGGTCAAGGTGCAATGGAGACATTTTGGCCCAGATGAGGCTACATGGGAAATGGAGGATGCCATGAAACAGGCATATGCAATTTTGTTTACCTCTGTACATACATGTCATGATGATAGATAGAACATCGAGGATGATGTTCCTTTAAGGGGGAGGGAATTGTAACACCCTGTTACCCCCAGTTTGTAAAAATAATTATGCTGGCAAAGAACTGTGGAAAACTCAAAGGTGTGAATGTGTGATTTTGAATGGACCTTAGTATACAAGGTCAACGAATGTAAATTAACATTATGAATATATATATATATAT